>JAXQQM020069162.1:0-11680 GCA_034641835.2 Pinus albicaulis
TTTCTCGAATAGAAGACTGAGTCTTCTCCAAAGATTTTATCTCTGGAGTACAAGAAAAAATTAGAACCCCAGGATGAAGCACCACTGGTTTCTTCCTTAGTCCCATTCGACCTTTGGTTTTCTTCTTGACAAATACTATTAATGATCCTGCTACACATATTAATTTTGTGGTAGTCTTGAGACCTGCAATAGAATGAATATTATTATTATCTAAACCCCTAGTACATAGAAAACATAGTTGCAGTGAAGTCAACCTCTTTGATGTCTACTACCACTGATTTGGGTTCGTCAACTACTGGATTTACCCATGATCTTTTACTTTTGTGATGTGGTTAGAATTGTACTGAAAATAGCATTAAAAGAACACATATGCATGCTTTAAGAAAGAGGAAACGAGACAATAATCAACAACATAAGAACACGAGAAGTTGATAACAGAGTTCACCCAATGTAGGCTACGTCTCGGGGCCCGGTGTCAAAATGGGGTAGGCCGCTTCATATAGTGTTGAAAATGGTGATGATGTACATGGACTATGTTTTCTATCATATAAGGATATATGCCCTCAACATGAGTGGTTGGTCTCTCGATGAGACGTTTCGATAAAAAAACTCTCACTCACAATAGGCCTCTTATCAACATGACATAATCCCACACAAGGTGACGATGAGGATCCCTTAAACAAGGTTACATAGGGATCATAACAATCCATGACGAATACATCTCACATGAAGTAGAAACATAGATCCCGCAAAATAAATCAAGCAAGGATCTAAACAACATATTACATCTCATAGAAAATGATAAAAGAGGCACATGATATCAATACTACATATTCCTCAACCCTTGAATTTGGTTGAATAAGTGGATGCTCAGCTGCTGAATCTAGCTACACCATCGAATTCGTGCCAACGAGAGACATAAAATCGACTATCCACAATTGGGAATCTGACACTGTCACTCCAATATAGAAAATGGCCGAAAAATGGGAAGCTCTACTATTGAAACAGACATCGTCATTGGATTATAGTCACCGAGAGGTGTAAAATCGACATAAAATTTGTCAAAAAACTAACTTTGGAAAGTTCTGTGCCCCAGGGAATATTTCTGATGCCCCTCAAGATTCCCTGGGCAAGGTTTTGCCCCTCTGTCCACTCATGGTTCTGCACCTACAAATAAAAAAATATTAAATGTTGAAAAGTGCGCTGGTCCTCCAAGTTCTGCCTCCACTTTGCTCAGGGCTCCATTGGCCTCCTATGCCCTATCTTGTGTATTCTCCATCTTTATCCATGGTTTCCTTGAACCATTTGAATGGAATTTTATAACAAAGTGTGAGGGTGAATAAGACAAAGTGTGAGGTTTTCACATTGGTTGGCATAATCATATTAAGATACTTTTTGTTGGGAGGTTTTGGATTCAAATCCCATTGACTCCCAATATTGTTTTAAAGCCCAATTTTAGTTTTAATATAGTTTTTTCAAACTATAATATATGGAATCATATGTCCATATTGTAATGACTCCCAAAAAAATTGGAATAAGAAAAAAAATGGAGGTTGCACCATCCAAGGCCACTTGAGCCTAATTTGAGGTGTCATTTGGCACCATGTGATTGGGCCATGTGGCAAGCCCTCATTGGTCCACATCATATGCTACCTCTACCACCTACTTGCCATGTGTTGACTTGTGGTGTTGCCACATCACCTTTTTGTGGGTCCACATTTTTTGTTGACTATGCTGCCACATTAGCTTTTTGGGTCCTACTAGGCCTACAACATGTCATCCATACAGCTTGCCACGTGGTAGAATGTTGAATTTGAATTGTTTATTTACTGTTTGGTACAAAATTTAAGCTGCAATAACTTTCTCATACAAACTTGGATTTGAGTGTCATTCATGCCATTAGAATAGAGGCAACGAGCACTACAATCTTGTCCTAGTTCAAAATCATTTTGACCACTTTGAATTTTGACCATTTCTGAGCCCTCTTGGTCTTCTGAGGGTGTCTAGAGCCACCTGGATCAACCCCACAGAGATAATGGTAAGAAAAAAACTCTTAACATTTACACTTCCTTCAGAGAGTATAACAACAAGTATACATACATTAAAAATATAAACCAAAAAAATCTAAAACCAATAAATCTAAAACAAATATTGTGCTTTGTAGAAACCAAGGTACAAATCTAGATTAACAATTGTAGTATCCTTGTGGCTTTCCTCATGGAAAAGTGGTGTCAAAGTTTCCTTGTTTGGAACTACCATGCCTATAATACCACCCTTCATCTCATTCTTCCAAGTATGCACTCGACCACCATCTGTAATTATAGCACACATACCAACCCCAATATATACCTGCCTCAACTTATCACCATGTGGAATGCAAGGACCATGTCCATACAATGGGGTAGCTAGCACATTATATACTCTAGGTGCAGGATTTGGTACAACATGAGTCCACTCATGAAAATCTCAATCACTAGTTAAAGCAATGAATTCTTCTGGTGGGAGTGAAAATATTAAAATATTATAAGAATCACTGCACTCAACATAAATGAGTATCCATCCTTTCTCTAGAAACAGTCTGCACAAATCAACACTTTCATTTCTAAAATGTATTTTTTTGCACACATGTACGTGGACATAAATACACAATAGAATGAGAAAGGGTGGATTCATTAATTCATTAGATGATGTGATGTCTCATTGAGTCATTACATAGTAGGAGAAGAGGAGTACATTGCATATCTCCCAAATACCTAACTAATAGTAACCACATTTAATACTATATTAAATTCCTCATAAGCGCATCTTCTATTTGGTAGATTTGGTAGCTCAATTTCACAAATTTTCTAGGTGGTGACTAGTTAAAAATTGTATGACAACTATCAATGCTCTTCATTATCCTCTACTACAGGTTGGCTTCTCTTTTGGTGGCTTAATCACTTTGATTCAAAGTCTCTACCATGAATAGAAGTTATACCTTTTAACATATTTGTTGGCAGCTACCCACTCACTCACGAAATCTCTGACTTGATTCTTTGGTTATTCAACATGTAATATCTACCCATGTGATGGCAGGCTTCACAAAAGGAAAACCTACAAAGTTCCTACACTTAACATCACCCCATGAGTCGAGAAATTGATTTGATATCATCAATTCTATGATTCTTTGTCCTGCCTTCTGCAATATTTTTGTGTGTTTTTCCTTGTGATATGAATTCCCATAGTTCTCACAGTTTGATTGCATACATATACACATTCCCTTTGACTCACTCTGGGATGGCTTGCCTTTGTTATCTTTTGTCCAATTTGAGTTGTTATATCTGCCCCTCACTGCCTTCACTAGGCATAGGATTCCCTTGGATCCTTCACCAACTTCAGTTCTTCTCCCCAACAATTCTCCGATACCAAGTTATTTTTACACACACGTGTGGACAAGAATGCACTTTTTAAATGAGAAAAGGTGGTTTCATTCCTTCATTAAATGCAATGTGTCACTACGGTGTAGGAGAGAAGTACAATGTAATTCCCAAATACCCAAGTAATAATCACTACATTAATTACTATATTAAATGCCTCATTATTACATTCCTTTATTAGTGAGACTTTATTATATGTGTAAGTTCTAATGCACCTAAGTTCTAAATATGACCATTATTTCTAACAAAAGAATCCATTTATTTTGAAGACAATTGAAAATTTTCTAGGTTTGATATGGTTTTTGTGGATAGAGGACTTTGTGGGTCAAACTTGCATATTAAGGGAAATGATCTATTTCCTTCTCATTTTTCTTTGAGTTCACTAAAAATGTTTCCTAATATCTTAGAAAAATGGTTCTGAGGCTTCAAATTGATTCTTTCTTACTAGTATTACACAAACAAGTCATTCTTATTCTAGTGTAGCTTTGTTTTGTATGTGTAAATATGGGCGAATTGTTTTCTTAGATCAAATAGCTTATATTCTCTGGTACATACATTGTTTGAATTTTCTTTTTGGGCACCCAATAGCTTTATTTATTTCCCTTTCTTATGTTAAACCTTACGCTCAACATGTTATGGATGAAAAATGGAAAATTCCAATCGATAGACATATTTTTTTTGCAAAGAAAGAGGGAACTGGACACTCCTGAATTGCTAGAACAATTTCCACCTTTGCAGCAAAAATTTTATCATCTAAAGGGGTGTTAGGTATTACATAGGAGCCACCATTGTTAAATGAACAGTAACTCTGATTTTATATTGGCTACTTATTACATGTTCTTTAGAATTTTTGAGTTATATGTCATTTCAGTGTGATTTTGGATTGAAGGCACTACATAATGTTGTGTATGGGTGAGCTCATGTAATTATCTAATAATGTGCAGCTGGAAAGGAAGTTATATCCAATCACGTGATAGAGTATGCACTCACAACGGTTTGTATAATCTTCACTTTTTGGTGGTTAAAATTCCTTTGTTGTCTTGTATGAAGAAAGATGTTTCACTTGCTAAAGTTGATGTTGTACTTTATGATGGGGATACTTATTTGTCTTTTATACAATGTTGTAGGTTTCAAGGGAGAGAATTAAGCTTTATACTACAATTAATGATGCCACAGCTATGAGTGGACAATTTGGTTTGATTTTTTGAATGTTGGTAGGAATAAAGGACTACAAGGGAAACCATAGAAATATCTACCTAACCATTGGGCAATGGAGTCAAATTTATAGCAAACAAGACTAGAAAACTAAGGTCAAAAGAACAAATATACTAAGGGCAAGATAGATGATCTTCAAAGGGTTTAAAAAGGCTATTTTGATGAAGTGGTATGATCTGGACTAAGGGCAGTTAAGAATCCTTAGATCACAGAAAAGGAAGAGGGAAATTGAGGTCAAACGAGACTAAAGAGCAATTAAGAATTCTAAAGTCTGGAAATCAACAGAAAACATAAACATGAAAACTAGTAAAAACAGAGAGCTTTTACACTGATTCTGTAATACCTTTCCTAGTTATTCATTTAAGATGGAAAATAACACAAGATGTATGAATGAAACTTAAAGAAATAAACAATGAAAACTGGAAGATACAATACTCATCTGATCAGCACAAGGATCATTAGTTATGATGTCTATTTTCTTCAGTTTCCAGCCTGCTGCTTCAACTTAAGTCACATAAAATCCCAATGTTTTCAACAAAAAAGTTTATAGTAGTCTTGATAATTTTATTCCACACAAAATACTTCGAAGAATGAAGTATTTATACAAGTAAATTGTTTACAAAATATCTCAAAATTTTGAGAGAATATCTCAATAGAAAATAGGAATTATTAAATAAGAAGAGGGACAGCTGCAAAACAGATGGGCGAGTTGTCCTCTTTTAAAAGAAAAATAGAACAGTTTATCTAATAAAACAGATTATTTGTCTTGCTGGAAGTATTTCTGGCACTTGGGACAATATATTGTGGAAGATGACTTGTAGTATACTCCTCTTTCACGTTCTGTTCTGATACTCTTTTACTCAGTTTCTTCACTGTTTACTGTTGTAAATTAAAAATAACCAGCAGTAACCTTTTTTTTCACTGATACACTTTGACCAATGATACTCTTTAACCACTTATTTTTCATCTTGATATACTTTGACTGCAAATTTTCATAGTAAATCAGTGAATTCCTGCCATTGCTCTGCACTGGGAATTCTCATACTCTTAAGTTTCCTGTAACTTTCATCTGCCTCTGTATACATAGAAAAATTGGGCTTAACCATGAAAATATGTTTGATCTCATTTTGTAAAAAGAACAAATTTTCAAAATATTCCAAAATGACTTTACTAGTAGGAGACCCTTGTGGTAAAGGTTTTTTGACTTGCTCTTTGGCATAAGCCCTGATTTTGTTATCATAATCCTTCTGTGGCATCAAATTTTCATTCAATGCATGAATATCTAGTAGGCCTGCTTGTGTTAGTATTGTTTATTTGGCCCAAAATCTTGTGATTGCCAAGTTCATATCCTTACACCTATCCTCCAAATTATTCATCATATTTCTCTTATTCAGGACTTTCTTAATTTGTAATATACTTTCAGTTCTTTCCTAAATTTTTAGCTCTTCAAGCTCTTCTCTGTGTTTGCTATTCAGAAATGTGATAAGATTCATGGCTTGAGCAGGTTTATCAGCCAATTCTTCTTTTGTCTTTTGTATTTCTATTTGTGCTGCTTTCAGTAATTCTTTTTGTTCATAAATAATTTGGATTGAGGGCCATTGCAAATGTATGCCCTAAATGATGTTGTTCCAAAGATAATTCTTAATGTAAGATACCTGCTTAGTGAGATTAACCTGTTGTTGAAGAATCTTTACCTGTTCCTGCAATCTGTTGGCTCTCTGCTCATGTCCTTTGGAAGTGATTAATGCATCTCGGTTAGATGTTTCCAGATTTCTGATGGTGCCTTTTAAGCTGATTATCTCTTTATCTTTCAAGGACATGTCTTCCATAGCCTTTACTATAGCAGCTATTTCCCTTGTTGGATTTTCCTGTGAAGTAGATGAAGAAGTGGCAGAGATATCTTTAGAAGTAATTGACACTGCAGTTGCCAATACTCCTTTAGGTGCCAAATGTTCTGCCAATGTAGAGGGAATAACTATACTTACAGTTGGAATAACTGTGGGAATGGGGACTTCTTGAGTTTTCTTCAAACTTTCATTTTCTTGCATTAAAGATTCTATTTTATTTTCCATATCTTTAATCTGAGCTGTCATCTTCAAAACAAGTTGCATAGTTTCCTCTTTTTCTGTTTTTTCCTGAAGAACTTCTTTTGCCTGAGGGTGCTCACTCTGTGGAAATTTGAGTTGCTTTCTTAAGGCTGCAATATCCTCATTTTTTTGCCTTATCAACTTCTTAGCAACTTCAGTATTGGAAGGGTCTGCTCCTCTTTCAATCACCAAATCTTTTAAGGACTTGATCCTCAAATCCTTAGCATGAAGAGATGCTTTATCTAATTTCATTTGGGTCTGCAAATTAGATACAGTTTTCCGAAGCATGGTAGCACTCATGGTATTGCTTACTACCTTTCAATATAGCATCTCTGATGCACTCCTGTGGAACTCTATCTGATCTAGTTCATGTATAGTATCAGCATTCACTGCAAATTTTGTCTTCCTGTAGTCTGTGGCTGATTTTGGATCTGTTACCACTGGTTGGAGAAAAGACATGATCATTTTATTTGTTGAGTAATCAAATGTTGTCACTAGTCTGTCTTTATCTCCTGGTTTTTCCTTCAGAAGTTTAGAATAAACTTCATTCTTGATCTCTTCTGAATGTCAGAATCAGTTTCTTCTGTTGTTTTAGAAGAAGAGGGAGCCTCTATATCCATTTCTACTTCAACCATTTCCTTTCCTTTTCCCTGTGCTTGTACCTTTTCATTCTGAATTTTCGTGAGTGTTTCATTAAAAATCATAGTGGCTTCATCATCTATTTTTTGATCATTAGTATCATCCACATCTATGACTCCTTCTTTTTCTAGAGTAGTCATTTTGGCCTTTTTGCTGTAGACTGTTTTAAATTTGTTTTCAATGATTGTCTCGGCCAAATATCCTTCTTCTTTCCTCAGACTTTTATTGGATACCTCTATTGGTTGGTTAACTGTAACCACCTGTGTACTGTCCATTTTATTTTCCTATAGATTATCTGTTTGTATCTCTTGATCATCATCAATTAAAGTGTTTGCAACCCATTCCAACTGATTGGCATATTTTTCAATTAGTGGCTTTGATTCATGGAGGAATGGGGTCAATTTGAATTTGACCTTGAGATTTCTCAGAATACCCTGAGGGTCATAGTTCCAGTAAAAACTCTCTTGGAAATTGAATGCTGCTAATTTGCTGCTTACTTCTTTCGAAACATCTCTACTGTTAACTATGAAAGAGCCAATTTGACTTTTCAATTTGAATTGTGCCTTCTTTTTGGATGCTATAAATTTTAGAGCATCAACATTTAGAATTTGTCTTAAGTATTCCAAAGCAAAGATCCTTGTGGTTAGAAACCTTGGTAATTTGTATGGAGCTAAAATTGCACCATACACTCTGATTTCTGTGTGATTTTTATATAAATACCAATCTCCAACTTTACAGTTTTCATACAACTGTAAAATCCCTTTGATCTCTTCATTTACCCTCGGTGGCTCTACTTTATCCAACAAACTTATGGCAGGTCTGATAAACAAGTCATTGAAATCACTGTAACTGTAGTCACTATTGTTTTTTCTAAGAAGAGAGGTCCAAAATATTACTGAAGGAGGTTTTCCCTCCATATCCATGTTTTGTAATGCAAAGGGAAAATTATCTGCTTGAGAGAAAAGGAAAAGATGTAACAGATATGAAGTATATCTGAACACTCCTTCATCAGGTAACTTTATTAGCTGATAATGTATATTGTCAGCAATGAATTTGGAAAATTAAAAGACCAATTCAGGCTGTTGTCCAGGAGACAAGGTGGAGAGGAACCCTAAAATGGAGGCATCTATGAATTCATCATTAACATAGCCTAAAATAAATTTAGCATGGAAATAACCTATCTGGAGCCTTTAGGAAAATCAAAAGTATCATAAGGTGGATTTACCTTGGGAAGGTTGACTTGATTGGGCATGAAGTTTTGAAGGATTTCCAACTTCCTAGGGAAATCCAGGTCTAAATACATTTGAGTCAAGTCTTCAATTGACAATGATACTACTCGTGGATCAAAGCTTAGTTGGAGCATATCATTGATTGATTCAACAGTTATGTAAAATAGGACCTCACTATATTTGTGAACCATGCATCTTTGATCAGGAATATAATGCATTTGACATAACCTAATGAAATCCTGAGTAGGATGGGTAATGGGAACCACATATTTGGGAAAATTGGAGTCCCATACAGGTATATCATTGGCCAATTTCTTCTCAAATTTTTCTTGACACCAGCTATGTACTTCCAGAAGATCAAATTCAAGAGTAGCATCAGAAATTCTGTAATCTAATTCAATAAAAGGATTGTTTTCTTTAGTAGTGATAGGAGGCTGTAAAATTCTGACTACTTCAGTATAATCATCAGTTAGGACAGGAGTAGGTTTATCAATTTTGGGAGGTTTGGGATTTGGAAGCTTGCTGGAGGCAGGCTTCTGAGGTTTAGGACCTCCAGTTCTAGGGGTGACCTACTTCTTAGTCATTTTTGAATAAAATGAGCAAGATTAAATTGTTTGCTCATTTCTTTATGGAAGCAGAAGGTCAATTAAGCTGATCTGGAAAAAACTCGAAATTTGGGCGAGGGTTTTATAAGGATAATGCAGATTTGTACAGTGCAGAAGGTGGGAAAGGGATTTTCAATGGTTTCTTCAGTAATTAAAAGGTATTTTAACTGCAGGAATATCTTTCGGATGGTTAAAATTCTTAATTAGGAAGCGACAAATTTTGGGAAAATTTTGACAGGGTTTCCCCTGTTTCTTCAAGGTTTAAGTACTCTTAGATGAGTACTTTTGGCTTTTAATTTCAAATTAGTTTGATTTTGTACTTAGAAATTTGAAATATGCAGGCTTGGATTACTGAGAAATACCTTTGAACAGGTATAGTTGCGGTCAAAGAGGTTTGCAGGTGGTACCAGTCTTCAAACTGGTTGCATTTGTTTGGTATAAGGTACTGGGAGTCGTCGGTAGTAACTGTTTAGAGTGGAAATGATTTTTGGATGGAAAATTATTTCGAAATTAGCTCTGCAATGGTGTATGTGATTATTTCTCAGAGGGACAGGGCACACAGGTATGAAAAATGATAAAGAACTAAGGTTAAAACTTTAGTTTTTATGGATCATGCAAAGTATTAATTGTAGGTCAAGTTGACATGGCGGGAGCGGTTTTTCGTTTGAAAGCAAAAAATAGTGGTGGTTATCACATTGCTTTCAACTAGTAACTAGTTTTTAGCTTTAGCAATGCGATCCAATATAATTAGGACACGTAGAGGGCGATGGTTTCACGAAACAAATTTTTTCGCAAATTTTTTTGGCAACTTCGTCCGATCACTTTAGAAATGTGATATGGGATCCGTGCCATCGGATTTGGTTGAGTGAAGCGAATGGCTAAGATGCGTCGGGAATATGAGGGGAAATAAGGTGGGACCAGGTACTATAATCCGTGTCGTTGATTTGGTAAGGGGAGATCGACGGTTTAAATTTGATCCGATAGCAAATGGTGGGGGCGGGGAAGGATTTATCGAATTTAGTTTGGATCGTCAGATTAAAGGGATTTAAGATGATCGGAGGGTCAGAAATGAATGCGAGGAGGCTTTGTTTATGTTTAATTAAATTTATGTATAAAAATATTTTATACATGGAATGGACGGTTTATTATATTAACTAGGGTTTAATATTGTGGTAGGGGAATATGTATCGGAAAAATGGGATAAGGCCAAAGATTTCACCATGGGTAAAGCTTATAAGGGGAAAGGTGAATACACTTCCTTTTCTTCGTTGTTATATATACACATTGTGTAAATAAATAACGCATTTGCAATATTATTTTTATTATATAGTTTCAGATTTGTGAAAGGTCTAAAACTATAGGGGAGAGGGGAAATATTTTTATGGGTAGTTTTGTGTCAAAGGGGTAACTTCGGGATGTTTTTCAACATGTGCTTAATATATTTGACACAAAAGTGTATATTAAATGGGTTTTTTGGGATATTAAATAAAAGGGAACTATATTAATAGGACTAGGATAATTGATAGGGAGTTAATAAAATATGTTAGGTGTTAATATGAAAAGGAAAAAGTGAATACTCAGAGCATACCATTATAACCAAGAAAAGTGAAGATCAAATAAAAACTTGCATTTATGATAATTTCATCACTTCTACTTAGGATAAAATTTTATTTTGAGGGTTTTATACTTCATAAGATGTAGGAAGTTAATCAAATGGGGATTAGAGTATCATTAAGTAAAAATGAGGTTTTTACTTATGATTTTTCCTGGTAAATGAATGCATGAATGGAAAATGATGTGATTTGTGGGATTAATATAGACATTTAACATTTTCAACTAATCAGCCATAGAGCCTTGGGTTCGGTCCCAACAAAAGTCAAGGAAATGCCTTGAGCCTTTCTAATTGATAGTTTAGAATGATAAATGGCTATGGGGAAGGGAAGTTAGTTATTTGCAGCCTTGGTGAATAATATTTACAATGATGCTTCTCACCTTCTTCTACCTACCCAATTTTAACTGCTAACATTTTTTCTTCCATTTTGATTAGGTGCATTTGAGCTAGCAACCTTTACAACATTTATTCTTTCTGAAAGCAATAAAACTATCTAATTCTACACTTATTTCATCCAGGAATCCAGATTAAACTGTTGGATTCACTTATTCTCTACCTAACTACTGAATTGTCATGATTAAACTGTATGACAATTCTTTATTCTCTATCTACAACAAGTGAAATTGAAACATGACAAGTCAAGATTAAACAGTTTAACTCATCATGGATTATGGCATTTATTGACACTCTGCCATAATCAACTATAAAAGGTAAAAGAAGTGGCATTTAGGCTTGCACACTTTCATGTTTTATTCATTTTTTTCTTTTGGGGTCTATTATTTTTTCTAAGTCCTTTGATTGTTCTTTTTAGGACTTTTTACCCTCTCTTTTTTTTTCTTTTTTTTTTACAAAATATGGGAATACAACTTGCAGAAGG
>JAXQQM020058788.1:0-43148 GCA_034641835.2 Pinus albicaulis
GGCGTTGCCGCCTTTGGTACATTCTTAACATTGTCACTTTTCCTGAAATACAAAATAAAATATGAGAAATGGGTAAATTTTAGACTGACTAAATATAATTTTTGTAAAATTGGAGCTTGCATACAGGTATAGTTCTTTTGCTATTTTACCTGCAGGCAGGTCTTACTGGTACCGAGGTCAAGGAGGATGGCAACATGACCTCCTTGTCCTATGCAGGGTATTTTATGCGTACTAACTCTAGAGTGAAATGCAGGGGTTCTTGTAGATCATAGGGTTGTTTAACAAAATGAGAGCCAAAATATAATTTTAAGTTTATTTTGAATAAAACAAAAAAATATTGGCAATTTACTTTATACATCACCCCTGACATTAACTTTGAAAGTCCAGTAACGAAGTATTTAAATTGTTATCGAGTGAAGAGACTGAGGCTAAGTTCTATGAATCTTCACCAAACAAGCAACTGAACAAACTAACTAGATAGTCGATTTATCTCGCTTGGTATTTAATATATCAAAATTTGTATATATATATATATATATATATATATATATATATATATATATATATTCTCGAATGTTCACGGCTACAGTTAGTTGTGACGTGAATCCTTCTAGAAGTAGGTGCAGAACCTTGTCTACTTCAAATATTTAGTATAAATTTTTACCCAAAGATCAGATTTGACTAAATAGGTAAATATATAACGTTTAAAAATAATAATCATCATAATGTTTATTATTTGCGTCAGAATGTCTTCATACGAAAAGGAAGATATCATTTCTTTGATAATAACTGAGGTTGACATGTCATTTCTTTGACTTACCATGTAAAGATGGTTTTATTTTTTTAAATTTTTATATTCGATTAACGTATGGAATTTTAATATTTGATTATTAAAAGTTTGTGATGATAATTATGTGGACGGTTGAAAATTTAATATTCCACATATATTATTTAACCCATTTTCATTTGTTTATTAAACATTGGCATATCAATATTCGAATGGACGCGTAGTATTAAATTTCATGGCATATAATATTATGTGGATGTATATAGTCCATGACATATATATTAAATGACATTTCAAACCATATGGTTCGTTGATAAATGGCGGAGTAACATTACAATGGGTCATATTATTTAAGGATTTCGAATGTCATATAATATTACTCCAAAGGTTTATTTAAACAAGTTCTATGGTATATCAAAGGTTCAGCGATACAAAACAATGCGGAGTCGAGGTCGGGGAAATGATTTTTAAACGATATGATTTTATTTTATTTTTTTAATTTAACATGTTTTGGCATTCGAAACAAATATGCGGTGGCACATCGGTGGCACAAATATATATCCTCTACGTTTGCGATATGCACAACAGATATTTTATCAGAGTTTATTCGGTGGCTTCACCTTAATACACACCGATTTTGAACTTTTGACAGCAGATCATAAGTGACCCAGATGGCAATTCAACGTCCAGGCTGATTTCTTACTTATACCTAATGAATTTCATTACATTTTCTCAGGCAGATTTTGTAATGGTCGCAGTTGATGGGTTGAAGCACAAGGGATTTATTTCGAGTGGGCAGGTTTCGAACTCCCCCTCCCCGCCCCTGCGATCGATAGCCGTGAGGAAACGAAATTGCTGATTGCCAATCAGATAAAAGCGTTCTCTTACAGTAGGAGTTGCAGAGGCAAGCGACATTGGGGAAATTCCTAATTTGGTGGAAGGGCAAACAAAGAAATTGCTATGTCTGCGACTCAGTAATCAGTCTTCATCCTCAATTTAAGCAATCAATGTTTCACATGTTTACTTTCCATAACTCTTCTTGTAAACAGTATTTAAACCGAATGGAATTTTCTTTTTTGTGAAGCTTTCTGAGTTTGTTAGTTGTTTCCCCCTACATTTTATTTAGAGTGAATGCCATTGCACTGCATGATGTCCATTTGTAAGCATAATTTGATTCCTTAGTGATTCATAATGTATCATAGTGCGCAATCAGTTTGCCAGAAATATACGTAATAATTGATAAAAGAAAAACCTGTTAAAACTGGTTTGAGGCTATTATGTCCACCCTGCAAGAACATTCATCTACATATGCAAAAAAAATCTGTAATAGTATATGTTGACAGCGCACCAGTGAAGCCTCTTAGAGAATTGCTGAAAGAGGGTGTATGCATTCCTTAGAGATGTATGCACGAAACTTGAAACATTTTCATAATTTTAATCTTCTTATTTTTAGAACAGGTTATATTTATCTATTTGATTACTTTAACATGTTTGACCAAGTTAAAGATAGTTGTGTTGTGGTATGATTCTCGCTTTCTTGTTTTGTCATAATATTATGAAATGGTATTGAAGTTTTGAACTGATATCTAGCCTAAACTAACTTACTAAATACAGAAAACTTTCACCACATGACTACCTCTAGGACAGCATCATAATCTGTCAGCATGTATCAAAATCAAGAAAAAGGCATATCCATAATTTGATTACATAAATGACGATATAAAATGTGTTTTCCATTACCATCATATCACAGAAGTTGGTATGTCGGGTTGGCATGATTACTTATACAGTGTTGCACATTCCTTCTCTAATGATTACCACATAAGATATTACGACTTGGGATATCTTTAGTCTTTACTCTACTTGGCAAGCAACCTATGTTAGAAGCTTAGGAAGCGATTGAGAGCAAGCAACCTACAGGATTTCCTTGGTCTGATTCAAATCCATTGGAGCTGTTATGCATTCCTCATGCTTCATCTTGATTCTTGTAGGCCCATTCTCTAATTGATTTAATTTTCTTGCAAAGTGTTCACACACTATTCAGGGATGGTATGCGGCTGTTTGAGGCTTATAACACAGTTGCTAAAGAAGATTGTAAATACTCAGGGATAGCTTCGGTACTTATGTTATTGGCCACATGGATTAAATTTAAAATCTGTCTATTATCTTCCATAGCTAAGACAGAAGACTCAATTTTAACCTCCAGCTTAACTAACAGGTCCGAAAGTTTGAACAAGTGCTCCGATACCATGTGTAATGACTCAAACCATCATTTCAAACAAGCTCTTATCTGATTTTTAAATTTAAACAGAAATTCGAATGAAAGGAGATTTAAGCATAAATTCTAATGCGATGAGATTCGCAGTTTATCACTTAACTTTAAGTTTACAAAAGAACTAGTTTATGCTTAGAAGAATACCTAGAAACTGAAATCAAAACCTAAAACAAGTTGTTGATTGCTTGAGCCGTGCTTCTTCTCTTCAACGCAACGGACAGATTACAGAATCAATCGGTTCCTCTAGCCAATTTAGGAAATATTCCTAAATCCAGAGGACGACTCCTCTGCCCCCGTGCCCAAAATTCCGAAAACACTGAGTCTCCCTTCCACAGTTTATCACTTTCAATCCATCCCTTTGATAATAACACCCAATTTTTGTGCAAGAAAACCAGACCCCTTCTCTTTCATGTCTCATGGTTTAAATAGCATTCCCCTCCACCGCCATCACATTCCTCCACCGCCACAACTCCATCGAGATTTGCTTTACATTAATGTAGAAATGAATGTCTTTATGGAAATGTCATTCAAATAAATGCAGGTCTGAATTGTCTTTATGGGAATGTCATTTGAATAAATGAGAGTATGAATGTCTTTATGGAAATGACATTCGATTAATTGAGGATATGAATGTCATATATGGTTGTCTTATTCATGGTGCTTTTGTCTTTAATTTAAGTATCTTTTAGATTAATTTTTATATTTGAATATTTATTCTTAATTTAATTAATTAACTTTATATATATTTTTTAATTAAATTAAACTATTTTCTTTTATTAGTCCACTTACATATAATTTATACTTATATATATATATATATATATATATATTGAATGACGTTTTATCATATCTCAGCGAGATAAAATGTAAGGTGGTTTTCAATTTGTTTTCGAATTTAGGTAATCTTAAATATTAGCAGGTATGTATACTAGTGCGATGTGCACGATATATGCATGTGTAGCTATCAAATGCGTATATCGTATACACGCTAATATTATTTTGCTTATAACTTGGGAATGGGTTTGTTACAAGCGTCCAACACTTTGAGGCCTTATCCCTCCAGCGTTGAATTTTCCCGGTATACTCTTGCCGTTTTGACCCCCGATCTGCCTTCCTAGCTTCCTTTTCCCCCAACGCTAGCCCTATTAGGCCTATCGTTGGCCCTAGTTTTCCCTAAATCTATCCCTGAATTTTTGAGACTGAATACTCGATGGTTTTGCAGGTTTTGGGACTTCAAAAGTTTGATTTCCAAGTGGCATTTTCATGCCAAACTTTTGGGAAACTTGGGCGCATTCATCTTCAAGGCCTTGGACCCAGGGTTTTCTATCTAAACCCTCATTTTGCCTATGTTTTATTACAGTAGTGATAGCAGTGATATAATAGCCTTAGAATCCCATTTAAATTGGTCAAAATAACTTAAAATTGCAAAATCTGAATTTTCCTAAATTTTGGCCACTTGGGCATCTAGGATCTAGCCTATATATAAATATTTTCTTGATGGAATTTTCTGCAATAGTCAGTGATTCAAATCTGCAATTTTCTGAAGCACACACCTAAAGAGGGCTCAAAAATTGATTTTTTCAGTTTTGGCAAAATTTTCACAGTTTTGGGCATTTTAGGCACTTGTTGCAGCATCATTAACTTGCTGATATGTTGATTTGTTTCTACTGTAATAAGTTACTTCAGATCTTATATGTGACTGAAACTGCAGGTTAAAGTGGGCTTAAAATCCTATATTTTACTTTGGCAAGTTGTTGGGCATTTTATTGATCATTGCTAGTCACTAATGGCTTGTTATCTATTAGCTCTAGGGTGTTTTCCTCACTGCTGTTATCACTTTCTTACTGCTGTCATAACAGTCACATATAACATCCTAAGATGTCTGAAAATTATAAATTTACATTAGCTAAACATTGGGAAATTTTCTACCTCATAAGTTTGGCAGTTTTCATATTAATGTGATCTCACCACTGTTGTCAGAAAATCAATGAGTGCTGAAATGTTATTGTCGATTTTGGAATCTAACACTTACTTGTCTTGAGAATTTGTTAATTTGGCACTGAAACCACTCACACATCTGAGTTCTGACCCTCTAATCTCATTGTTGGTCTATGTTGTTTGAGCATTGGCATTATTGTGTTTGACATCTATTGATGTTGATTTTGTAGCATTTGAAAGTGTTCCAAGTCTCATATTTTGGTAGGAGGCTTAGACATCAGTATTCCAAAGAACTCAGAAATCGTTTGTGGAAATTCCACTCGGATCATGTTTTATTAAAATAATTAATTATTTTAAAGTGATCCCCAAGTCTAAACTTAGGGAAATTAAATAATTAAAGGGTATTAATAAAGCAGAGTGTGAATCTTCTACAAAAAAAAGATCAAGTCATATTTTAATCTCAGCCATTGATTAAAGATATAATCTGGGTCGTTGATTCGTCAACGAGAAGACTATAAGAGAAGGCCTGAGGGTCATTTGGAAAAAAAAGCCGGGCACACACTCAGAACCCTAAGGAAATCGATTGTGAAGTAAGAGAATTCGATTTCAGAGAGAGAGGGTGTAGAGGCGGAGTTGCAGAGGCAGAAGGAAGATGCAGAGGGGACAGCGCTGAGCAGCAACACTGGTCCTCCACGTAGAGTGACACAGCCCAGCACAGTGACTGTGCAGAAGGCCCAACGCAGTGACACAGAGGGAGGAAGGGTGCCTCTAGAGTGTTAGAAATTCTTTCGAAGGGTTCGGAAAATTTATCTCAGGTGTATTCTAAACATCTGCTCATCTAATTTCTGTAAATGATTTCCACTGCTAAAGAATAATACAAACCCTCATCTGCTGCACTAGTTTCCCGCATTGGGTTTTTCCGGGGAAAATTGTCCAAAAATAACTTTGCTCATGTGATTGTTTCTATTGCGTTATATGCGATATTTATTTTCTGCTCATGATTAAGTGAATACTGCAGTTGTGTTAATTTCAGAATTTACTGAAGTATCTGTGAATAGCTTATCAAAAAAAGTAGGTGAAATTAATCAATCACTGCAATAGTATTTCAGCTTGAAAATTTCACATGGTATCAGAGCAAAAGACGAGAGACAGAAGAGGAGGTTCTGCAATGGAACAAAGGTCTGACAATGATGCAACATCAACCCGGAAGGGTTCACGCAATCCTCCAAAAAGAATGGAGAAACAGAGGGATCATGATGTTTCAATTATAGCGTCCAAACTAGAAGAGGATATCGCTTGTGTCAAGCACGACCTCCCCAGGAGTTTGGTATATTGACAGTGGAGCATCTGCTCACATGAAGGGAGTTCGAGAATGCTTCTCGGGCTACTGAGAAGAGCAGATGAATTTTCAAATCACGATGGGAAACAAGGCCAAGTGTACCCCCATTGGAAGAGGAACCATAATATTTCAAACGAAAGCTGGTAACAAGCTTCGAGCCACCAACGTACTGCATGTACCGGGACTGGGGA
Organism: Pinus albicaulis; assembly: GCA_034641835.2. Taxonomy (NCBI): domain Eukaryota; kingdom Viridiplantae; phylum Streptophyta; class Pinopsida; order Pinales; family Pinaceae; genus Pinus; species Pinus albicaulis. The sequence goes on from JAXQQM020058788.1 coordinate 6,531, forward strand.
TGAACTTGCTCTCGGTTTCTCAACTTCAGAACAAGGGTTACGATGTATACTTTATTGGCAAAAAATTTTAGGTCAAACACCCTAGTTGGAAAAGGAAGGCACAAATTGGAGTAAGGAACCATATATTATATAAGTTACAGCTCGAGTCTCCAATGGCACTTATAGGCAGTACGGATGAAAGGGATTTGAATGAATTATGGCACAGAAGAATGGGGCATCTACATCATGGAGCCTTGAATATCCTCAAGAAGACTGTCACGAGAGCTCCAGAACTTAGCACCAGGAAAGACAATGCCTGTAGGGGGTGCGCATTAGGGAAGTATGCCAAGGCATCATTTCCAAGAAGAAACAGTAGGGTAGACTTAACTTTTTGTTCAAGATAGGCATAGTTAAGTGTACATAGTTGTTCAAGATAGGCATAGTTATGTAGACTTAACATAGTTGTTCGATATTTTTAGCTACAAAAACTGCACAATTCTGCATTAAGACATCAGTGCAACTTCAACTAATATCCCACAGCAGAAATTGACGATATTCTGAAGTACAAACATGCAACTATATAGAACAAAATGCCGGAACTAGAATACGGAGCAAGTACACATAAAATACCAGAACGCTAAGCCATTTTATTAATCTGAGAATACATATATGGGTACAAGAGATAATCAGAATAAGTGCACCTATCCTTGCACAAGGCAAGTGACGAACCCTCTCAGAATAGGAAATGGCTATAATAGAGACTGCGTCCTAGTTGCTGGGGAAATCTACCGTAGAAAGCTGCTGCTGCAATGTACTGGAACTAGGGGCTGATCCCCTCACCGGAATGAGTTGAAAATCGGAAGGCTGCCTGTACTCACTGCTCCGGACAAAACCCAGAAACCATGAAGCAAATGCACCACCTCCGAAAAACCGCCACTGAAGCCCTCCTCAAAGAAAACGTTGTCTCTCCCAGCAGAGCGCAGAGGCTCAAGAAGAATGCTAGAAAAGGGCCACAAATCCCTCTGCAAAACTCTCCAACTGAATAGTCAATCCCTCCAAGCTGAAAGTACGCTGAGGACTCCACGAAAATCCCCACAACCGAGCTGCACCAACACCAACTGCGTCCTCCCTCCTGGACTGCGCAGTCACTCTATGAGACCCAGCTCCTCTGCAAAACGTCCACCAAAATCTCCTGCAAATCAACTGCTGAAACTGAAGGAATACCTTGCCCGAGCAGGCACTCGAAGTCCCCCGGGGCCAAGGGCGAGATCTCCGACCGGAGACACTCAGTCGCACTAAACAGTGCTGCAGACCGACTAAACAACCGGCGTGCTCAAGTAGACAGAAGTCTAGCTCACAATATCATCAACATATCAATAATGCCCAAATGAGATAGCTCTCCCTCCTTTTATAATGCTGGCCCTCCTCAAAACCCTACGTGGTCCCTCTCTCCCACGTGCTCCTCATGGGCCTGCGCAGAAGCTTCTAGAGGCTACGTGAGCCTCCTCTCATACGTGGTGTGGACCCCCAAGGCTCCCCCTTAAGTTATAACGTTGCATCTACTAGGGAAACACTTTATTTTATTTAAGTGAGTTAGCCCCTCTTTTCTCACTTTTATTTATTAATTAACTATAGGCGGCAAAACTATACAAAAATCAAATATTCCAATTAGCGGTGCTAATTAGCAATATTACAATTGAGAAACTTCACTGTTGCACCCAAATTTCAAATTAGCCTAACTTTCTCATACAATAGCAGATTTCGACGATTCAAGCATCCTTGGAAAGATCTCAACGAAATCTACACAACGAGAAATCTATCATCAGAGTTTGAAACAATAAAAACGAACAAATTTCTGAAAAGACACAACAAGTAACTTGAGGCACTAGTTTCGACACAGGTATAAATTCTTTTGGTTTTCCTTCGTGAACTTGTTTTATTAGTACCAATTCTTAGTTTTTTTTGTAAATGTCATAACCAGAGAGATTGATCACCTCTCTCTTTTGATATCCTTACATTCCATTGCAGAAGAAGTACTAGTTTTTTTTCAGGTTCAAGGAGGAAGAACATATGACCATAAGCGAACAGTGTCTCTCTCAAAGACCACATTTATTTCACAAGAAGATGATCAGCAACCAATATGAAACATCAATGCATGAGCACATGATAATGCAGATCAGATCCGACACTTGCAAATCTTTCAGATGCCATTGTCTCCATTACATCCATGCTTTGTAATAAAACATTCACCTCATTTCCCTTCATATTTTCCATTCAAATTCATTCTTCATTCACGTTCACTATCCATTCTCATTCATTTACTTTCATCCACCCCTAACTCATGAATAAAAGAAATAAGCTCACTTACATGCTGATTAAATCCATTATCTTTTTCCTTTTCATGTTCATTTTCCTTTCCCAAATAAATCCTGCTTCAAAGCAAACTATATATCTATAGTCCTTTTTGAGTTTTAAAAATCTTTTCAAAAAAGTACCTTGAGGCTTGCTTGCCTTAACGGCATGTTATCTTGCCGAAAAACAATGGGAATACAATAATGTCCCTTGTTTGACGTATCTTCTAGGTGACTCGACATCAGCAAATTTATTCGTACCTAGCAAGATGTGCTTAGGCATCTTGACCCTCATTTTCATCAATGGTGAGAGGTCTCATGTTGATTAGTGGCATATATTAATGGCCACTAATTCAACAATTTCTTACTATGTTCGACATCAACAAATTCATTCACATAGACAAGAATTGTGCCAATATGATAATGAATGTAGAAATTTCTGAATCTTAATTCTTATGTAGAAATTATTTCTATTAATCCGGTTAAGCTTCTCCTACTTATACAAGTTATCAACTGAATAAATTCAAGTTAACATCAAAGCAAAATACATAACAGATCTCTACCAATTCAGATCTAGAATAAGCACATGCACACATAGACAAAGTGACACAGTTATTTCCAGACAAACTGTCCCCGGAAAAACCCAATGTGGGAAAATTGGTCTCTGGCTGTTGGAGGGCTCTATTATTAAGAATATTTCTGAATACACAACTTTGGGTTCCAGATCTGGAAAGCCCTACAGAGAAAAATCTAGATCTGCAGCACCTGGTTGATCTAAGACCAACAATATTGGTGATCGACACCCTCAAGCGGGTTTACAGAACTCTCGACGGATCTAGGCCTAGAAACGGTCTGTAGGCTAATTTCATAGCGTCGGCCTCTAAAACCTCCAAATACTCGCTGTCTAGAATGGGTGCATTACCTAGACGGTGGCTTCACAGTCCTTCTGTGCCCTAAAGTCTCATGTAACCCACAGGAGTTTCCTGAAAATCTGTTTGTCGGTGTGCTGTTTCCCGCTCTTGAGGTCGACTATGCTTCTTTGTGTGTCTTATTGCTGACTATTTGCTATTCAATTTGCTGTCTTTCTTGATCTCTTTTCTGCTTCTTGTGTATTCTAGACCTCGGGATCAGATCATCCCCTTGGTCTAAATTCCCCTCTCTGCAACTGAAACACTTGAGAATTCTTAGCAACCCCACCCTAGAATCTCAGCTTAGCTTCAGTGCTCTGCCTCTGTGTGTCTTACAAATGACCCCAAGCCTTTCCTTTATACTTTTCTCGTTGACAAATCAATGGCCAAGATTAAATCTTTAATCAATGGCTAAGATTAAAAAAAAGCTTGATCCGTGTGACTTAAGACAATTTCATCACATGTTTAATTAAATTCACTTTAATTATTTTATTTTCCTAAGTTTTAACTTAGGAAATAAATTAAAATAATTAATTAATTTAATATCTCCTAAACCAGATGAAATTTCCCAAATCCATTTCTGGGTCTTGTAGATCAGGTGAACTCTAGTCCTTCCTCAAAATTTGGGACCTAGAGCACAACTAATGCTAACTCAAATACACAAAATCTCAACAATGACATGAAGACTATCAGATCCATCATTATTCAGCATTTGTAGTAGATGTAGTAGATTCAACAAATTCAGTAGCAGCAATAAAGACTCACTTTCACAACTTCAACCACCATTTTCACGACCAATTGAAGAAGCAATAGATCAAGTTTTTGCAGCAGCTACATATGCACAGCTTATCCATTTCATAGGTAAGTGAAGGTATGTTCTTTTCTAACTTTTTATCATGCAATTCCTTAAAATGCTAAAGTTTTAATTTTTGGAAAAATACTCCACAATATTCATTTTCACTTCATAAAATTGCAAAAACCATCAGTCGAGGGGGAAGGTATCTCACTCCATACATTTACATCTTATGCCACATCACTTTCATATAACCAACATACAACTACTATTGCATAAAGATTCAAAAAAATATCATATGTTTTGCAAATCATCAAATTGATGAGCTTATTAGATGGCTAATTCAAAAGATAAATTCTCAATGTTTTCAAGATATTTGGATGCAATAAAGAATAAACAAAGTATTGTTACACAAGAACCAATACTCATCAATTTTGGTAGTCACACAAGAACCAACCATAAAAAAATCAATTTTTGGTTGTCACACAAGAACCGACCATAAATATGAATGTTGCAATCCAATGTATTTCAAAGAGAACTTTGCAAAAATAATGAAGTTATCAAATGCTATGATAATGCAAATTTAAAGGAGAATTGATACAAGCCAAAGCTCATTCAAAAGCAAGACAATTCAAAGATCAAATGAATCAATGTAATAGGTTGCATGAGGACATGCAACAACTTCAGTTGGGGGGTATGCTAGATCTCAAAAATGTCCTTAAAAAGACATCCACTTTCACCACCATGTCCATTATATCACCTCCATTTCACTACCATGTAACTACATTCATCTCATTTTCATCATCAATTGGGTTACCCTTGTGTTTTCCAAACATTATTAATTTATAGTGTTTTTAAGTGAATTTGTGATCAAAATTTAGGAAATAATATGCATATGTTTTTACCTTAAAAGTGGAAAGAGTTTTGTGACATGTGTAAGTTCACTGGAAGCTTCTCGGGCCTTCTTATGTGGCTCAAAAAGATCAAATTCGAAATTATCTTCATGATATGAAAGATATTTGAAGGAGGGATATGTGGCTTATGGTTAGCAAATTGGTTGAGAATATTATGGATCAAAGGAGAGGAAGAAGGATCCTCATTAATGAGGAGGTTGTTTGGGAATTTGTATAAAGAGCAAATCTCTCTCCTTTATTTGTAATCTTGTTAATCTTATTATTTTGTACTTTGTCATTTTGGAGAACTTGAATAAAGCTTTGAGGTTCCAAGCATGGATGGAGATGTAAAGTAGGAGATATCATGGGGCATATATTAGAATGTAAGATAAAATAGGTTTTATTTTGCAATTTTTTTTTGATATTAGTTTCTGTTTCATTCAAGTATGTCATTTCATTTTAATTGTTATAATGTTTCATTTCATTGAAAGTTTTATAGTTTAGATTTTCCATTCATGCAAGTTTAATTCATGCAAGTGTGTTCAACCGGTTGATTGTAGATTTAATTTTCATGTAAGAGTGTTTTTGAATTCATGAAGAATGCTAGATTAGATTTTATTTATGTAGTTATTTACATTTACAGTTGATTGTTGAATCTTGTGCTCGCTAACTCGTCTCAAGAAAGTGTCTTTGTCATTTTCCAATTGGATCAGATTTGGGCATTCGGTTATACAACAACCATAGGTTTCTGATTTATGCATGTGTGTTAGATTAGTTTTCAATTCTGTCAAGCATTTTCCTGCATTTCAGTCAAGCATTTAGATTGCATCCATTTTTCTCCATTTCGGTCAAGCATTTAGATTGCATCCAATTTCCTGCATTTCGATCAAGCATTTAGATTGCATCCATTTTCCTGCATTTCTGTCCAACATTTTCCTGCATTTCGGTCAATCATTTAGATTGCATCCATTTTCCTACATTTCGGTCAAGCATTTTTATTGCATCCATTTTCCTGCATTTCTGTCAAACATTTACCTGCATTTCGGTCAAACATTTAGATTGCATCCATTTTCCTGTATTTCTGTCAAGCATTTAGATTAAGAATTCAATTTCTTTTGAATTGATTTTTGAATTAAATTATATGATTTTGGTTTTCGTTATTTGATTATAATTGCAAGCGTAGATTAGAATTCAATTATGCAAGTAGATTAAATTTTAATTCCTGAATGTCGAATAGATTTTCAAGTTAATATAGGAATGGCGTGACTAGGTTAGTTTTTAGTTTTCATAAACTGATCCCTAGCATATATTGTGCACGTATGTCTCACAAGTCCTACGGATCTTGGATTGATAATTTATGTTAGTAATCTAATACAAATTATTTTACTCAACAGATACCTTGTGGGATATAGTGAAAAGCGAAGGCATATCGCATCTATATTCCTTAGAACAGAAAGATCATAGTAAGATGGGACGTGAAATTCATGGAGGAGAGAGCCTTTAGGAGATCCCGGGAAATGTTTACAGATACGCAGTCTGAGGAGGATCCACTAGTTCAGCCACAGCGACCTACAAAATATGGCTCTAGTACCTCTCCACGACGCAAGGATTCTAAGGAAAGTTCTTTCGAGGAAGTGCAAGAAGGAGAGCAAGTAAATCTACCCACCACTAGTGGTAGGACGAGCAGAGAACTCCAACAGACTCTGAGGGATGTAGAGGAATTTATTGGAGCCTCTAGAAATGAGAAGAGGGTACGTAGGCAGCCAGACAAGTACTAGGCACTGGTAGCACAGGTTGGAGAACCCTCTAGTTTTCGAGAGGCAACTCAACAACAGGTGTGGATAGGCACTATGGTGGAGTATAGCTCCATCATGACAAAAGATGTGTTGGAAGTAGTCCCTAGACCTCAGAACAAATCGGTTGTAGGATCAAGGTGGATCTACAAGATCAAGTATGTTGCAGATGGCAGCATAGAAAAACTAAAAGGTAGGTTTGTGGCTAAGAAGTATGCACAGAAGGAAGGGATCGATTATGAAGAAACCTTCGCGCATGTCATACATCAACAATGCAGAGGGAGATGCTTCAGAGTCAAAGAAGTGTTCAACAGTGCATATCTATTAGAGCACATTCCTTGCTAATAGGGAGTGTTGGTTTTCGGTAGAGCATTGGATGTGCTCTAAGTCTCAAATTTTGTGGAGAGGCTTAGACACATGCATTACAAATAACCCAGAAATTGTTTTGGGAAATTCGACCCAGAAACAATTTTATAAGAAAAAATAATTATTTTTAATGAGGACCCTAAGTATAACTTAGGAAATTAAAATAATTAATCAGTATTAATGTAAACTGTGGGTGAATCTTCTAGATAAATCAAATCAAATCTAATATAATCTTCGTCGTTGATTGGAAATCTAATCTTGATCGTTGATTAATCAACGAGAACGAGAAGGCTATAAAGGAAGACTTGAGGGTCATTTGTAAATAACACCGAGAGGATCTAGAGATCGAATTTTTCTGACGAAGTAGTGCTTGGAAGAAAATCATATCCAAGTGATTCTTCATTGTAGTAAGGGGCAGAGTAATTTCGATTGGTGATTTTCCTGAGTCGGGAATACATCGCGAAGAAGACAGAGAGCAGATCAGCGGAGGCAATGTAGTCCCACATAGAGGCAATGCTACAACCTTGAGGGAATTCGTAATTCAGCTAATGGTCAAACAGATCCAGTGTCAAAAAGCCGGGGTGTGAGACAGAAGAGGCAGAAGGGCAGATCTAGCCATCAAAAGACCTGCTATGCAAAATCCATGCAGTCCCCACGCAGAGTGACATAGAGACTGCGCAGCGCAGTGGAGGTCCTGTCGTCCGGGGTTTTTTGGTCAGTCAGGTTTCCAAATTTCAATGTGAGATTTCTCTCGCTAACTCTTTGTCAGTCATATTCTCTGCAAGGATTTCCAGAAAGGCATCCCAGATTTGTATTCAGAAAATTACTGCATAATATATAAAACCTCAAATCTACTGCACCGATTTTCCCGCATTGGGTTTTTCCGGGGACGTTTGTCCAAAAATAATGGTGTCCTGTGTTTGCATTATTATTTCTTGCTTAGTTTCTGTTTTCATAAATGTATTTTACTGGGTGAAGGCTGCTTCAGTAACTGCTTCAATATTTTAAGAAGTAATCTTATAGTAACTTGATTTGCAAGTAGGAGAAGTAGTTCAACTTGTTGCAGTAGGGATTCCAAATATAGGACTTGCAATTTTCACACAGGACAACACGAGACCAAGTTGACCAGAATTAGGTCAAGGATGTGGAGTTGATAAACCAAGGAGGGGCTTGACCTAATTATGGAAGAGAAGAGGATCAAAGGACAAATAATCCAAATGAGGACACTAGCCAAGCGAAACGTAGGGCAAAAAATGATCCTTGAGCTAGGGCTCACTATATCTCAGGATCCCACCATCAAGATTTCTCGAAACTTGGAGGGCCTCTAGAGAAAACCTTAGCACAGTGATGGAAAAGAGATCAAACTTTTTTGATGGCTACAATGGGAGAAAAATGATGCCCTAGGTGACCTATGGAGGTTAGGCCTAGAAACAGAAGGAGAGGTGAGAGAGATATTATTTAAAAGCAATCACCTATGGAAGGATTAGTTCCTTATCCTTTGGGAGAGATGGATTCAAAGATAATTTATCATTTGCAAAGGATTTACCCAATCAAGGAGGCCTTCAAGCAACTTTGTATGGCATTAAGGCATGACAGCAGCGACTCAAGGTCTTTATACTTCGATATGCGATAATTGATGACTTGTCAAGATGTATTCAAAATAAATAATCTCTACGAACATTCACCCATTCGTGCATGGCCCATGCAATGATGCAACGTTACAAAAGATCAAAATTTCCACAATTCGCATATAAAAGCAGTAAATTTCAGACTTGTATAGCGAAAATCCCAACAATATTTCATGTGACATAGTAAATAACAAGAATAAGCATGAAAAATATCACTTATATGTACAATAATTATATCCAATCACCGATTTATGCCAATAATGAAGCTCCAAGATATGAGAAGTAGATCTAAAAATCAAAATTCATCAATTTAATCCAAACTTGTCCTCCAAAAGGGAATGTGAAATTACAAATGATCCAAATCCAAGTAATGATGAGAGGAATAATTGAGCCTCTCATAATTTATATCATCTCTAAAGAGTTAAATTTGCCTAATTAGGACTAATTAAGCCCCAAATAATAAAATAATGTGCAACAATAACATGCCTTGGTGAAAATCCCACCAAGATAGCTAAATAATACAAAATAAGCCTCTTAAGAGGGAAAAATAGTAAACATGATGAGTCGTTGGGCCACTGAGAAGGCCTAGTGGAGTCCAAAGTGTGCCAAGTTGAGAGAATGGGCTCCAAACACAATGATCAAGGGGCCAACCCCTTGATATCTATTCAAGTCACATTTGGTGTCCCCAAGTGGGTGTGGGGGCACAATGACATCCTCATGGGTTCCAAGTGGATCAATAATTCCTGTAAACCATTTGTAAGGGTTGGGATGATGACATAATCCCTCCCTTTCTCTCCCGTGGTGAGACACATCCTCATCTAGACCTTGGAACCTCTGCCATGTGTTGGTACAAGTGTGAAGCCTGTTGGGCATGTGATCTAGGTGCATCATCCTCATCCAAAAGGTGGAACACGAGAAATCATTGAATGGTGTTGGGCATCCATGAAGCGCTCTATAATATGGTGGAGGCATGTGGCTCTATACGCTCACCCTACAAGTGCCAATGTGACCCTCTAGAGGGCTTGGACCCTATATAGGGAGACTAAAACCCAAATGGAGACCCACCTGCAATCCTGCATAAGATCTAATGCGTCCTCGAACATCCTTATGTCGATTGTTGATTTTCCGAAAATTCGACAATCAGACAGACATGGGCACGGTCAATTATTGACCGCGCCCATGTCTGTCTGATTGCCGAATATTCAAAGAATCAACAATCGGCATAATCTCAGGGATGCGTCCCCTTACCCTCCAATACAAAAAATCGTTAGAGTAATCAAGTAATAGAGCTTACAAATCATGGAATCCAATGGACACTTCAAGTGGCATGCCCTTACACCGTGGGATTTGGCATGTACAGATATCTCCATGTTCAATATGGGGGTTAACCAAGGACCCTATTAGGTGGTTTCAGCCTTTAAAGTGGGTGACATGTCCATGGTACATCCATCAAATGGTAGGTCGCATGTGATATAATGATGGATTGGACTGGGGATCAGGGGAAATCTTCAAGCCACGTGCCATGGTACAAGGTTAGCTACAATAGGAGAAGCCCACACTTGGGTGTATGAGTGTAGGAGGGAGCAATCGTGGTATATGAGTTACCTTGGCCTTTGTTTTTCCACCCTTCTTCAGCAATCGTGGTACATGAGTTACCTCGGCCTTTGTTTTTCCACCCTTCTTCATATGCATTTTTCCTTTCACTGATTTTACTTCATAACTACTTAGGGCTTTAGGGGATGAGAGCATGATGTGTAGGATATAGCAATAGGTACCCCCTTTAAGGTGGGGCAGTTCATTTCCCACCAGGGATTGGGACAAACATGGGTTCCTTAATGTGGAAGGGGCTCATCTAGGGTCCATAGGAACCAAGGTGATGGCCATAGATAAAGGGGTAGATCTCATGTCTGGCTTTTCCCCATGTGCTAAAATTGTATGTCCTAACCATATTTTCATTTTTTGATACATTTCCTATTGAGAGTGGCCAAATATGATTTTTCCTTTCTTTTTAGCTTGCATCAACCTCTGGGGCATCGTTCCAAGCACGACCCAAAGTGTGGACAAGGAGATGGGGAGGTTAACGATTTGTGGACCTAGTAGACAAATGTGGACCTAGATGGGAAAAGTGATGAATGAGGTTAAAATGACCAGAGGGAAGTGATGTATATGGTGATAGGAAGTGAGACCATGCAGCCAAAATCGGGTTTCCGATGTACTTCATTTTGATTTTTGGTAGCATTGGAAGTGCTCTAAGTCTCAAATTTTGTGGAGGCTTAGGCAAAGGTATTCCAAAGAACCCATAAATTGTTTGTGAAAATTCTACTAAGAAAATATCCCTTATGGGTGACGCAGAGGCCTTCAAAGTGACGTAGGGGCAGCCTATGCTGCGCAGAGGTTGCACTGGGCAAGAGAGACTGACGCAGAGGCTGGAAGATCTGCGCTGAGGGTGTTCTCGCGGGCCTGAAAGGGATCGTATTCAGTAATTCCGGAAGGGTTTGAATCGGCCATATTTTTTGTCTCTGAGTGATAAGGTACAACTGTCGTGAATTTCTATGTGGGGAAAACCACTACTAGTATCCTAGATGTATTCAGATATTCTGCATAATAAATAAAACCCTCAAAGAGCTATTGCATCGGTTTTCCCGCTTTGGGTTTTTCCAGGGATATTTGTCTGAAAAATCATGTGTCCTTTGTAATATGTGCACTATGTTTCAGTAATAATGTGTAGGCTGCTAGTTGTGTTTACTTCGATATTTTTTTGAATATTTCTAAAAATAACTTGTATAATTAAATCACAAGTAGGAGAAGTAAATCAAGATACTGCAGTAGGGTTTCTATAATTTTGTATTCAAAAATTTTCACATAATCACGTGCTTTCATTTAATGTTAAGGGAATTATAATATGGATCTCAAGTTGAGTTGGATTATTGACCAATTTTGATTGTATCCTTGATCCCACACTTCATCTAGAGGCTGGGAGGTTATCATTTGCCCCTATCTTAGTGTGACCTTCCCTAAGGCCTTTTCTTTCCACTTTTCAAGAGGAGCACAAGTAGGAGGCATTGATTGATGTATAATTACCAAGGTAATCCATATTGGTTACTTTCCATCTATCCTTGTATCCAATTTCATTATTTGGGTTTATTGTCATTTGTCACCAGTACTTGAACCCTTTACCCACATCTCTGAGTCAAGGCCTAAAACTTTTCCCAAAGAGGTTGATAACGCTAAATGTGAAATTTTTAACTAATGAAACAACTAGAAATTATTCTTCTAACTATAAATTAATCTTGCAGTTTATTTTCTACGAAAAAAACGAATAGTTCACAACTACAATTTTCAACAAAATAAATACTGCGAAAGATAAATTGGAAACTAAGAAAATACTAGCACACACACACACACACACACAAAAATATGACACCGTTGTTTTTGGACAAAAGTCCCTAAAAAAACCCAATGTGGGAAAACTAGTTGCAACAACTGAGAGTTTTTATTATTAAGCAGGAGTGAGAAAGAAATTATGAGTAAAACTGGATGTCGAAAAATGGTAATCCTACAAAGAAAATACTAGCAAAAATTTTGTGAGGAATCTTCCTCATCCCCACAAGCAATCAAGGCTCAATCAAGCCAATCGAACTAGCTCTCCAACTGCCTCTGCCCAAGCCCCGCGTCACTTCTTCCCAGGCCTGAAATTCACTAGCTCGAAACTACCTCGAATTAGCTACTGATTGACTGCAACTAGTTTGGAAGCCTCTGGCTTGGCCCTCTACAATTTATTCCAACCACTAGCACCTAAAATGACCCTTCCTCCAACTGAACAAAATTTCCCTCTAGACGCTATTGCGCAACCTCTATGTGGCTATCTCTACCTCTCTGCAAGCTACTCTCTGGAACTAGAAGACTTCCTTCGGACTCACTATCTCTGACTCTGCGTCTCCTCTCTTGCTCGAACTCTTCTAGCAAAATTTTGCTCTCTGGAAAATCAAACTGCCTAAGGAAAATCAACCTCAAGTGTATTTCTCCATCTACCCATTGACCTCTTCTTATAATCTCCAGTTGGGTCTCCAACGACCAAGATTAAAACTTAACCAATGGTTAAGATCGTTTCCTAGTCGATCTGTGTGAGTTTTTAGAGAAATATCACCTTCCTCAATTAATTGTTGTTAATTAATCATTTTCCCTAAGTTAGACTTGGGAAAAATTTAATTACTAATTAATTAACTTAATTAAAGCATCTCTAGGTGGATTTCCCTGAAACGTTTTCTGGGTTTTGGAGTCCTAGTGTTTCTTAGCCTCTTTAACAACTGTCGAGACTAGAACACCATCCGATGCTACAAAAACTAACACTCCCTCTTAGAGAAGAAGGTGTTCCCTCTTAGAGAAGAAGGTGTTCTAGTGTTGAATTGTTACAACACCCTATCTCTGCATCATCCTCCATACACGTTGTTGATGTCTGACCACTGTGGTTTCCTGCCACTTCCCACCAACCACTGTGCAACTCTGATGTTGCATCTATGTTGTTGTTGACACTGTTGTACAATTTGTACTGCTTCCAACTCTACATCTGCACTACAAATCCCTCTCAACTGTTCTTGCTACCACTGCAACTACTACAACTGAGAAGCATCCAAAATACTGAATCAACTGTCTTTGTGTTGCAACTATCTCTTGAGCATTTGACTTCTACTAGCCTTTGCACTTTCCACAGAGAAACTTGCGTTGTTGTTGACTCTGCTACTAGCCTTTGCAATGTCCACAGAGAAACTTGTGCTGTTGTTGACTCTACTACTAAGCCTCCTGCTCTGCGCTCCTCAATATCTAATTACTACTAGTTTGCAACTGTCACTCTGGAACTAGCTGCATCAACTGACATTGATCCTCCTGCTATGGAATACTGTGGGCCCCTGTAGCAAAGGTAATGATCCATGAAGAAAACACCATTTGATGCTCACCTCACTAGACCCTGCCCAAATCTTTGTGTTGCTCTAGGATTAAAGCTCCATATCGCCCCACCTCACTCCTGGAGGTACAACTGCAAACATAACAAAGTCTTCCTCCAACCTGGAGGGAAATTTTTCTATCTCTGTAGATGCTGCCCACTGGTCTTGTTTCTCCTATTTTTCCTCCTTACATTGATGACACTAAGTACTTTAGTGGCCAAACTCGCCACCCCTTAAGCACTTGACCTTTGATAGATCCTTTTTTTCTTCTTTTCCCCATGCAAACCTTGTCCCTGACTGGGACCTTGTGATGCAAGAGCCACATTATCTTCCTCCTTCACACCATTCGAACCCTTGTTGTTGTTTCCGTTTATGGAGGTATTTACTAATCCTCTCCTCATCTCCTCTTGCTGTAGGTCTGACCGCATCCTGTCCCACCTAGGTAGAGTACCTCATCCCAAAATACCTTAGACGAATATTTCCCAATCCTCTGAGACATAATTCAGGGCCAAACACACAACCTCTATATTTTGAGGCGCTTCCCCAATAACTGCAAGATGATACCGAATTTCCTAAATTCTAGTGAGAAAGGGATCAATGCCTTGACCCTTATGCATCCTGATGTTCCTCAAATTTTCTTTCAAGAACATCTTCCACTGCTCAGAAGGATTCTTGTATAGATGTGTGAGAGCATCCCACATCTCCTTGGTCATATTATTAGCCAATATATGTGAGACTATATGGTCCTGGACTCCATTCAAGATCATCTGCTTTGCCTTGGCAATCTCCTTCTTGAATTCCTTCAGTTGATCTACATCAGTAGGTTCTACCACTACATTCTCTGCATAGGTCTTCAGACCATGCTCATCAAGGAGAAAGGAGATCCTGGTCTTCTAAATGACATATTTGGAGGCACTTTCCAATCTTTCTTGTTCTCTCAACCCGACTATGGCCATTTCTGCAAAATATCAAAAAACTGGAATCTACTCCTGTTTCCCAACTCGGCTACCTATTTTGAAACTCACACTCTCTCTTGGAATGCATAGAACTACTCTGTCTACCTCGCTCTGCCTTCAACTACTTCCTGGAACTACTCGCTCAACCTTTCCTAATGTAATTTTCCAGAAAACTGGCACTCGAACTGTAACCCCAAAAACTCGGACTGGAAAGGCAGGAAAACTCACACGACCTTCTACAACTGGAAAATTATGGATGTCCTCCAAAAAAATAGAATTGGAAACCCTCTAGGAAAATATGTAAATTACTCCCTCCCTCTATGTGTGCACTTTCTCTTCCACCCGACACGGAAACTGCTACAAAAACCTCTGTACCCAGACAAGAAATCTAATCAGCGAAAATACCAATCTTCTTCACCAGAATTACTCCCTGGCTTCAATACTGCCAGTTGGAACTTCTACTAGGCTCTACGAATTTTCCTTGCCACTTGCACTAGAAAAATCAAACCCTCTGCCCTACAATTCGAACTTCCTGGCCAACCTCTATGCAAATTTGGAAATCGAGCTGCCAAAATCCCACTGAATTTGGACTATTTCTCCCTTCCGCTTCTTAGCTTCCAATTTGATCAAATTTGGTCGGATACCATGTGAATTTTTTAACTAATGCAGCAAATGGAAATTATTTTTCTAACTATAAATTAATCTTGCAGTTTATTTTCTACAATAAACAACGAATAATTCATAACTGTAATTTTCACCAAAATCAATACTGTGGACGATAAATTGGAAACTGAGAAAATATTGGCACACACAAAAATATAAACCGTTGTTTTTCGACAAAAGTCCCCAGAAAAACCTAATGTGGCAAAACCGGTTGTAGCAGCTAAGGGTTTTTATTATTAAGTAGCAGTGAATTTTTTTATGAGTACAACTGGATGCCGAAAACTGGCAATCCTACAGAGAAAATACTAGCAAAAAAATTGTGAGGAATTTTCCTCACCCCCACAAGCAATCTTGGCTCAATCAAGCCAATCGAACTAGCTCTCCAACTGCCTCTCTGCCGACCTAAAAATTGCTGGCTCAGAACTACCTCGAATCAACTACTCACTGATTGTTGCTAGTCTGGAAGCCTTTGGTTTGGCCTTTTGGAATTTCTTTTGGCCACTTCACTTGAAACAAACCTTCCTCCAGCTGAATCAAATTTTCCTCTAAAGGCTACTATGCAACCCTCACACAACCTCTCTATGGATATCTCTTCCTCTTTGCAAGCTACTCTCCAGAACTGGAAGACTTCCTTTGGACTCACTGTCTCTGCCCCTCTCTGACTTTGCGTCCCATCTCTAGATCGAACTCTTCCGACAAAATGTAGCTCTCTAGAAAATCAAATTGCCCAAGGAAACTCGACCTCAACTGTATTTCTCCATCTAGCCATCGAACTCTTCTTATAATCTCCAGTTGGGACTCCAACGACCAAGATTAAAACTTAATCAATGGTTGAGATCATTTTCCGAGTCGATCCATGTGAGTTACTAGAGAAATATCACCTTCCTCAATTAATTATTGTTAATTAATCATTTTACTTAAGTTAGACTTGGGAAAAAATTAATTATTGTTTAATTATCTTAATTAAGGCATCTCTAGGTGGATTTTCCTGAAACTTTTTATAGGTTCTAGAGTCCTAGTGTTTCTTAGCATCTTTGACAACTGTTCAAACTACAACACCATCCGATGCTACAAAAACTAACACCAAAAGTAAGAAAAAATCATATATATCCACAAATGAAAGAAAATAAAAATACAAAAAATGGTTGGGATTAATAGTACGAATGTAGAAAAAATCCTAGCCCGAGCTCTACCCCCATCACTAGACATCAATCAATTCCTCAACATATCATGCTTTCTCTAAAGGAACTTATAATGTCTGAACCCCGACAAGCAATAAACCATTACATGTTTAAAAGGTATTAAACAAGCATTGAGAAAATTGGTCATCCAAGCTATGCAAGAAACAAAAGAAAATATCATTGAAGTAAAGGGCATGCCAGAGGGATGGAAAAAGTAGGCCAAGGACAAGGGTAACTCAAACCTCAATAATTTCTCCTTCTTATCATCATTACACTCAATATGTTGGAGCTCTTTCAACTAGCACCAAGGCAGTGGTATCTTCCTTATGTATTTCCCATTACATGTACACATTTATAACATGCACCTGTGGATTAATGGGCTTACCTAGGAAATGTCCTTCCCCTTAGGGATAGAAGCACCTAATAGGGATAATAGTGTAATCATACCTAACACAAGGGTGGTAATTTTCTTACAAATCATCAACTAGAAAGACATTTTAAAGCAAGGATTGTGTGAAGTATTTTTTTGCCCACAACATTGAATGCAAGCTCCCTCACATGGATGCATGCAACCTTCCACACCACTAGATGCTGAAACACTGAGCCAAGACGTCAAGTCGTTGGCAAGATTGATGATGTTCCTCAAAGGACACCAAACACCCCCACGTTTCCCTTGTATCTTCTTCATGGGTGTTGCCTTGTTCTAGAGCCCAGATGAGGATGGTGATTGAGACATGTTGGGAGGGATAACACACCTCTTTTAATACTAGCGGTATGGCCTAGGTTTGCCATGTTTTCTATGCAAACCCTATGAAGGTGACACAAGGCTTCTTGATGACAACTTCTTGGATGAGGAGATGTGGCTTCGAGATGCACTCTTTCACTTTGATTAGGTGTCTTAAACCGAGGAACGCGCTTGGACCCATCTATCACTCTGCTTAATGGAGATCATCATTAATTAAGGGTGACATCATGTTGGAGAGCTAGTTCTCCCACACGTGTGGGGAAAATGTCTTTTTATCATGTTTTATTACTATGTGAAACTTATCTATAGGTTGCCATGTGACCTATTAGTCTTGTAAAACTTATCTTACTCCTAGGTCTTTATAGCATTATATTTCAATATATATAGAAAGGCACTTCCACATAATAAAGGCCTAATTACTCTTTAATGGTAACATGGTTTCGTTAAGTGTTTCCCCTTGTATTTGAAGACTTTTTCATTTCATTAGTTTAATTAAAATAGAGTAGTTTAACTATTATATATTTTTGGTATTTTTTTTTAAATTTAATTATACAATTTTTGGTAAGATTGTGAATTTTAATTTAAAATGTGTTTTTAAATTCATAAATGGATTTAGCCCATTAAAAAGTCTTGAGACACTTGAATTTTACAAATTATATATAATTCAAAAAATTATAAAATTGTAAAAAAAAACATTTAACAATTAAATAACACACTTGAAATCATTTCACTCAAGAGACCTTCATCCATAGAATTTGGATTTTCAAGAACAATATGTTTGGGTCTGCACTATTTTTAGTTATTTCTATATTTTGCAATATAATGCCATTTTGAATACAAAGACATGCAGGTTGGATTGTAATTTTAGATCGGCGAGACAGTGAGACGAGGATGTCAAACAAACAACGTCAAAAACAACTAAAATGAATATTTGATCGAGGGATGCTTGAATTATAGCTTCCCGAAGTTCTCCGAGGAAACATTGAATAGGATAGCTATAAGTGTTTTTCATCTTCCAATCTCAAAGAAAAATGTTATTTGAAATTCTTTGGTCCTCCCCCCAAAGAGTACTCTAATCATAAGTGTGAGTGTTCTTCCCTATGTTCTTTTTTGCCTATCTGTTATTTGTATTTAAAAGGATCATTCATCTCCCATTAGTAACTCGAAAGATGAGAAAGCAATTATAAACTAAGTAGGTGTGTGATTCAAAGTTCAATAGTTGTCACTTACAGACAATGGACATACATATTGACCAAGGTTTCTGCTTGCCTAAATAAAAAACCAAAATGAACACCAAAAACACTTAGAATTTATAGGGGAAAAAAAGGGAAACTGAATAATGAAATTAGCGTATTCTGAGAGAAATAGAGAGATTTAATATCCTGAAATATCGAAAGTAACATATGTTCCTAAAATATATTTCTAGCAACCGTATTTTGGCGTAGTTAAAAGCGTTACACCTTTTTGTCTTTTTCTTTCGTTTCTTCCTCAATTTTTTTAACCTTTTTCCCATTTGGATGATTTGGAATGCGAATGTTTCAAGTGTATAATTTGTAAAATTTAAGCGATTCAGGTTTGAAAACGTATTAAATTTATTTCTACATCAAAAAACAAATCATTTGTAAAATCCAAGTGTATTAAGTTCATTTCTACATTCAAAAACATATAATCTGTAAAATTCAAGTGCTTCGAATTTTTAGGGACACTGATTTCATTGATGCATTTAAAAATGTATTTTAAACAATTAAAATTCACAATAAATTATAACCAAAATAAAAAATAAAAAAAATTCTAATACTACTCCCATTAACTTTTATTTGATTACAACAAAATTTACATCCTTGTTAACATATTAACAAGTCGGTAAAACATATAAAAACAAAATTCTAGCGGTTAAGATCGGTTCCCACCTAGAAAGGTAGAATCTTCCAAAATAAAATTCTCTTTCTTCGAATTTAGCAAGTGGTAAAGCGGAGGAAATATACGAGCTTCAAGTTGAATTTCTAAAATGGGGAGTTGAGCTTCTTACCCCACATATAAAAGGAATTTTCAATGGGGTCATCAGTGTAATATTCCTAATTAGCAACTTTGCTAATTGGAATATTTCATTTTGTATGGATTTCGCCTTTAGTTAAAATAATAAATAAAGTGAGAAATAGGGGGTCATCTCACTTTAATAAAATAAAGTGCTTTCCTAGTTGATGAACGTTATGACTTAAAGGGGTGGCCTTGGGGGTCCACACACACATGAGGGGAGGCCTCACGCTGACCCTAAGGTAACTGCGCAGGTCAAGGAGGAGGTGAAGGACGCAGTTAGGGTTTTTGAGGGAGCTAGCACTATATAAGGTGGGGTTTTCACTCCATTTGGCATTGTTGATATGATATTGATATTGAGAGCTAGACTTTTGTCTACTTCAGCACGCCGGTTGTTTAGTCGGTCTGCAGCACTGTTTAGTGCGAACTGAGTGTCTCCGGTCGGAGATCTCACCCTTGGCTCCGGGGGACTTCGAGTGCCTGCTCGAGCGAGGTTTTTCCTTCAGTTTCCGTTGGTGATTTGCAGTGGGTTTCTGGTGGACGTTTTGCAGAGGAGTTGCCCCTTGAGTGACTGCGCAGTCTAGGAGAGAGGACGCAGTTCAGTTAGGGAGGACGCAGTCATTGTTGTGCAGCGTTGTTGTGAGGTGGTTTGGCTGTGGTTTCAGCGTTTTCCAGCATTGGGAGGTTGTTGTTTCAGCCGGAGGTTTTGCAGGAGAGTTTGGGCCCCTTTTCCCAGCGTTTTCTTGGGCTTCTGCGCTGTTCCTGGGAGAGACAACGTTTTCTCTGGAGGGGGTCTGTTTGGTGGATTTTCGGAGGTGGAGCATTTGCTTCACGATTTCTGGGTTTTGTCCGGAGGGTTGAGTTCAGCTAGCCTTCCAGTTTTCAGCTCATTCCGGCGTGGGGATCAGCCCCTAGTTCCAGTACATTGCAGCAGCAGTTTTCTACGGCAGTTTCTCCAGTCAGCTAGGACGCAGTCTCTGTTGCAGCCATTTCTTATTCTGAGAGGGTCTCCACTTGCCTAGAGCAAGGATAGGTGCACTCATTCTGATTATCTTTGTACCCTATACATGTATTCTCAGACTCATAAAATGGCTTAGCGTTCTGGTATTTTATGTGTATTTGTTCCATATTCTAGTTCCGGCATTTTGTTCTATATAGCTGCTTGTTGTTTTTCTGTGTATTACTGTTTATTTCCCGTTGGGGATATTACAGTGGTATCAGAGCATAGTTCTGGCTCAGCCTGTGGTGCTAGCAGTCTATGACGCCCGGGGATAATCCCTACCTTGATCAGGGGAGACACAGGGACGTTGAGAGTAGGTGGAAGTTTCCCTTCGGAGGGGGGGATTCTGATCAGGAGCCACCTGAGACAGATTCAGAGCAGGAGCAGCCTGTGAGGGATACAGAGCAACGGAACCCGATGGCAGACGAGGAGAGGAGATGGGATGCGCTCCTCCATCACATGCAGGAGATGATGCGGAGACTCACGGCCATAGAGGTCGGACAGAGGGAACCCCCTAGGGTTTTCCAGGTCGGTGAGGGATCGGGTATGTCTCACCACGTGCCAGTGCATGATGCTATCCCCATTGTGGCATCTCATGCACCCACGCGATCCACTATGCCCACATTCTTGCCAGAGGACGTAGGGGCAGGAGTACAGGGAGGTGCACAGAGGGATATTCCAGCACCCACGCGATCTACCATGCCTACCTTCCTGGCAGAGGACGCAGGGACAGCAGTACAGAGGGAGATAGATCCGGCTCGGATCGCTGACCTTTTTGCAGAGTACCAGGCTTACGGACCAACGTTCATGGATTCTCTCACCTTCAGGGACTATATCCAGGTCTAGTATGGCATTAGACCCCGTGATCATCACCAAGGGCACAGGCACCACCGTGATGACCACCGCGCAGCTAGTAGATTTCATTTGCCCACGTTTGATGGCTCATCAAACAGTTCGGCAAAGTCTTGGGTGGAGAAGCTGGACATCTATTTCCAGCTTAACCAGATGTCGCAGTCAGAGGCCATTAAGGTGGCAACATTACATCTGGACGGTGAGGCCCAAGACTGGTGGTTCCATGGGATGACGACACTCGAGCATTCTGCAGTGACGACATATGCCGAGTTTACCAGGAGGGTGATAGAGCGCTTTGACAGGAGGGATCCGGAGCAGCACTTTGTTGAGCTGACAAAGCTCAAACAGACTGGGAGTGCAGAGACATACATTTCAGACTTCTTGAGGGTTTCGGTGATGGTACCTGATTTATCTGCGGCTCGGATGGTTTACATGTTTGTGGAGGGGTTATCAGAGCCACTTCGTGGCCTAGTTCGGTCAAACAGACCGGCTACTCTTTAGGATGCCATCAGCAGGACTCGAGACTTACAGGATGTCTTACCCAGGACTCGGACGCCTTATCCCCAGAGACAGGCCTTCCAACCTAAGGGTAAGGACACGAGGGTTCCGCCACCCAAGGCGAATGCTGGACGAGGGCAATTTGATGATGAGGCTAGGAGAGAGTTGAGGAGGAAGCGGTTGTGCTTCACTTGCCAGGAGCCATGGGCACCAGGACACAGGGGTGCGGCAGGGAAGGCACATTTCATCGAGGTCTTCTCCGAGAGCAGTGGAGAAGAGGATGAGGAGGATGACGTGGAGGCAGGAGATTGTTATGCAGCGCAGAGTACTTTACCACCTCCACCACCCGCAGCAGGTGGGGCATCGTTTGCACCCACTGGGGGAGCTCTAGCTGCATTGCGGGGAGTTCCCAAGTACTTGACACTGCGCGTACGTGGGACAGTGCGCGGACAGCGGGTTTCAGTATTAGTTGATAGTGGGGCCACCCACAACTTTATTGATGCCCAGATGGTTGAGCGGAGAGGCATACAGACAGAGGGCTTTGATGGGTTTTCCGTCTTGGTCCCAGGAGATCAGACCATGGCATGTGCTCGATATGTTCCGGAGTTATCGGTGACGATGGGCACTTACACATTGACAAACCACTTCTTTGTGGTGGACATTCCAGACACCAACCTGATATTGGGTGTTCAGTGGCTTATTACTCTAGGGAAAGTCACGACAGATTGGAAGGCCCTAGAGATGGAGTGGGATGATCCCAAGACGGGGAGGCATGAGAAGATACGGGGGCAGCACACATACCCACCTCAGACGGTGTCGGCACACAGGATGGAGGCGACCTTCCGCAAGGGAGACATAGAGTGGGCGGTAGAGTTGCGGGCTTCAGAGGCAGTGGATACAGGACAGGCAGTGCATCCGGAGCTACAGTCTATTCTCGACAGGTATGCAGTGGTTTTCGGGGATATTCCACCAGGGCAGCCACCGGATCGAGGGTTTGAGCATACGATCGAGCTTGAGCAGGGGATACAGGCCGTGATTACCACACCATATAGGCATCCCAAGGCCTATCGGGACGAGATAGAGCGGGCTATCCAGGAGTTGCTGGCCCTTGGTCACATTCGGCCCAGCACGAGTCCTTTCGCTTCTTCTGTAGTGTTGGTGAAGAAGAAGGACGACACATTGCGCATGTGCATTGACTACAGGGCTCTGAATAAGAAGACCCTGAAGAACAGGTACCCCATCCCCAGGATCGATGAGCTGATGGATGAGTTGAGAGGAGCACGGTTCTTCTCAAAGATTGAATTGAGATCCGGGTACCATCAGATTCGCGTGAGGGAACAGGACATTCCCAAGACCGCTTTCAGGTGTCACTATGGGCACTTTGAGTTTCTGGTCATGCCATTCAGGCTGACCAATGCACCTGCTACCTTCCAGTCATGCATGAACCACATTTTCAGGGGTCATCTGAGGAAGTTTGTGCTGGTTTTCTTTGATGACATACTTATATACAGCAGGACTTGGGAGGAGCACCTCCAGCATATTGAGACAGTTTTGCACATCTTGGAGGAGCAGCAGTTCTATGCCAAGCTCTCCAAGTGTGAGTTCGGGTTGACAAAGATGCTGTATCTGGGGCACATCATAGGAGTGGACGGGGTGAGAGTCCACGAGGAGAAGATCAGGGCCATCAGGGATTGGCCAGAGCCGCGGAATGTGACGGAGCTTCGGGGATTTATTGGCATTTGCACATACTACAGGAAGTTCGTCAAGGGCTTCTCTCAGCTTGCTGCACCCCTCACAGATTTGACGAGGAAGGGGGCATTCAGTTGGTCGGACACGGCACAACGAGCTTTTGACAAGCTCAAGGAGGTGATGAGCAGTTGTCCTGTGTTGGCGTTGCCAGATTTTACACAGCCCTTTGTCCTAGAGTGTGATGCATCAGGAGAGGGGATTGGTGCAGTTTTGATGCAGGGCGGTCACCCGATTGCTTTTGAGAGTCGGAAGCTCCTTCCACACGAGAGGTTGTATCCCATATACGACAAGGAGATGTTGGCCATCATGCATGCATTGGCCAAGTACCGGCAGTACCTGGTGGGCAGCAAATTCAGGGTGAGGACAGATCATAACAGCCTGAGGTACTTTCTGGAGCAGAAGCAGTTGCAGGAGAGGCAGCAGAAGTGGATCAGCAAGATCCAAGCCTATGACTTTGACATAGAGTATGTCAAAGGCAAGAATAACGTGGTAGCTGATGCCCTTTCTCGTAGACCGGCCACGTTATCACTCATGAGCTTGGACGCTGATTGGAGGGCTCGACTGCTGGTTGAGTACTCCAAGGATAGGTTTGCATGTGAGGTTCTGGATGGGCAGGTAGCTGATGACAGGTACAGGGTGATCGATGAGATCATCTATTACAGGGACAGGATCTTCTTGACTGAGAGATCTCAGCTCAAGAAGAAGATACTCCAGGCTTCACACGATTCTCCATTGGCGGGCCATCAGGGGTTCACCAAGACATACAGGGCTATTCGGGAGAGGTTCTCATGGAAGGGCCTCAAGGAGGACGTACTCCAGCATGTCAGGGAGTGCGATGTTTGCCAGAGGAACAAGGGAGAGATGAGCCATCCTGCAGGGTTGTTGCAGCCTCTTCCCATTTCGGAGGGGAAATGGGAGAGCATCTCGATGGATTTCATCACAGGGTTGCCCATGGTGCAGGGCAAGGACTGCATCTTCGTAGTCGTTGACCGGCTGACGAAGTATGCCCATTTTTTTGCCATATCCGCACATCACACAGCGGCGCAGGTGGCTGAGCTGTTCTTCAGGGAGATTTTCAGATTGCATGGTCTACCCAAGACCATCGTCAGTGACAGGGACAGCCGCTTCATGGGCTGATTTTGGCAGGAGCTCTTCCGACTAGTGGGGACCGAGTTGACACCGAGCACTAGCTATCACCCCCAGACGGACGGGCAGACCGAGATAGTTAACAAGTGGCTGGAGGGCTACTTGCGTAACTACGTCAGTGGACAGCAGAGGGCATGGCTGAAGTGGCTGCATTTGGGCGAGTACTGCTACAACACGACGCATCATATGTCTATTGGTATGTCACTTTTCTATGCTTTGTATGGATATCATTCCTTATCTTTTGTGGACATGATGTTTGGTGTTAGCAGGGCTCCGAGAGCCAAGTTATGGATCCAAGAGAGCCAAGATATCCTCCGAGCTCTCAAGGATAACATAGCCACAGCACAGAATCAGCAGAAGTTGTATGCCGATAAGGGTCGGGTGGAGAGACACTTCGAGGTAGGGGACTTGGTCTACCTACGGTTACAGCCATACCGACAGTCTTCGCTCAAGCAGAAGGGGGCGGAGAAGCTTAAGCCCCGCTTTTATGGGCCCTACAGGGTGATACGCAGGATCGGGCAGGTTGCGTATGAGTTGGAGCTGCCCCAAGGCAGCAAGATTCATAACATCTTTCATGTATCATGCTTGAAAAAGGCACTGGGCCAGCAGGTGACAGTCACAGAGGAGCTACCACCTACGGATGATGAGGGGCATCTGGTGTTGCAGCCGGAGGCTATTATTGACACTAGGGAGAGGCAGCTGCGGAGCAGGAAGATCAGGGAGTTCTTGGTGAGGTGGAAGAACTTGCCGGATGAGGATGCCACTTGGGAGGATGAGAGGATCTTGCAGCACCCATCACTTCAGTTGCTTGAGGACAAGCAACGTTCTGCCGGGGGAGACTGTAATATTCCTAATTAGCACTGCTAATTGGAATATTTCATTTTTGTATAGTTTTGCCGCCTTTAGTTAAAATAATAAATAAAGTGAGAAATAGGGGGTCATCTCACTTTAATAAAATAAAGTTCTTTCCTAGTTGATGAACGTTGTGACTTAAAGGGGTGGCCTTGGGGGTCCACACACACACATGAGGGGAGGCCTCACGCTGACCCTAAGGTAACTGCGCAGGTCAAGGAGGAGGTCAAGGACGTAGTTAGGGTTTTTGGAGGGAGCTAGCACTATAAAAGGTGGGGTTTTCACTCCATTTGGTATTGTTGATATGATATTGATATTGAGAGCTAGACTTCTGTCTACTTCAGCACGCCGGTTGTTTAGTCGGTCTGCAGCACTGTTTAGTGCGAACTGAGTGTCTCCGGTCGGATATCTCGCCCTTGGCTCCGGGGGACTTCGAGTGCCTGCTCGAGCAAGGTTTTTCCTTCAGTTTCAGTTGGTGATTTGTAGTGGATTTTTGGTGGACGTTTTGCAGAGGAGCTGCCCCTTGAGTGACTGCGCAGTCTAGGAGAGAGGACGCAGTTTCAGTAGGGAGGACGCAGTCATTGTTGTGCAGCGTTGTTGTGAGGTGGTTTGGCTGTGGTTTCAACGTTTTCCAGCATTGGGAGGTTGTTGTTTTAGCCGGAGGTTTTACCAGGAGAGTTTGGGCCCCTTTTCCCAATGTTTTCTTGGGCTTCTTATTTGGATGCAGGAGAGACGGCGTTTCTGGAGAGTGCAGCGTTTGGTGGATTTTCGGAGGTGGAGCATTTGCTTCACGATTTTGGAGTTTTGTCCCTGGGAAGGTTGAGTCAGCTAACCTTCCGAGTTTTCAGCTCATTCCGGTGTGGGGATCAGCCCTAGTTCCGATTTTATTCAAATGACAGTTTTCCTCACAGTTTCCTCCCGGACGACTAGGAGCGTAGTCACATTGCTGACCGTTTCTTGTCCTGAGTCTCACTTGCCTAGAGCAAGGATAGGTGCACTCATTCTGATTATCTTTTGTACCCATATACATGTATTCTCAGATTAATAAAATGGCTTAGCGTTCTGGTATTTTATGTGTATTTGTTCCATATTCTAGTTTCGACATTTTGTTCTAGATAGCTGCTTGTGTTTTGCTGTGTATTACTGTTTATTTCCCGTTGGGGATATTACATGGATGACTTTCTGGGAGAATAAACAAACAGTGTGGTCATTTCTCTCTTTGAGAATGGAGATATCAATAACCCTTATAACTACCACACTATTATGGTCAACCCCCTCATGGGAAAGCTTTTTGGGAGCATGATAGAGCGAAGAATCAGCATTTGGGCAGAAGATGAGGGAAAAAGAGCAAAAGGGCAAGTGGGTTTTAGATCTAGGCACTCTACCATTGATCATTCTTTTACCCTTCGACATTTGATAGAGAAAATTTGGGACAAATGAGATCAAACATCTTATTGTTGTTTTTTGGACTTTAAAAAAGATTTTGACACAACGTCTAGAGACAAACTATGGAATAGAATGGATGTTAAATTTGGAGCAACTAGGGCCAAAATCCATGTTGCAATGCTGATATGATTGCGATGATATTTTTGTTGGATTCCTCTTTTGAAGAGGTGCAATATTGATCTAAAGATCATATTTTTTGGATGAGCAGAAGATGTATTTTGAATTTATTTTCCACACATGTGCAATTTGTCAAGGTCGGCCAAAATTGTAATGTAGGCTCACAAACCCCAAAATTTGTGCCACACACCCACAGTCATGGATATAAAAAGGAGAGACATGATGCTCATTTCATCATTCATTCAACTCACACATCTCTCTCTCATCTGATTGGTTCATACAAACTTAGAGGCTTCTCTCTCCTCCACACATGTGAAACAGGAAGCTGCAATTTTCAGACTGGTTTAGGGCTTTCTGGACAACATTGACCAGCGTTGAATTTGGGTCAACACTCATCCTTTCACTGCTTTTTTGAGGTCAGAAATCCGATTTGGAGAGGTCGTAGCTGGAGGCACAAAAACCGAGGTCAAACGTTGACTTTAACTGCAGCTGACTGCAAAGTTGACCGCAACTTTGACTGTTGTTTTGACCGCAAACTTTGACCACTGCATTGACCAGATTTGTGGATTGTTTTGGGTTGTGTTTGACTTTGATGGAAGGCCAAGTTTGACTGAGTTTGACCGAGCTTGTTTGGACACTGAATTTCTAGTTTGACTAGCAAAGACTTTGTTGGCTAGGGCATCCTATTGACTACTGTAAAATATATTTATCTCTCTTTGTTGAATAAGAAGAATTCAAGAATATTTGTGTCTCTTGTCTTTGCTTGTCTTCTGTCGATTTATTTTATGTTCTATCAACATTTACTTTCAATGGTTATGTGATTGCATATCTGAAATTGAATTGTGCTAATAAGAAAGATTGAAGTAAACTACTCTAAGCATAGAACATACCATGGTTAACTAAAATTAACATGGTATCAGAGCTAAGGTGAAGACAAAGCCCAAGCAAGAGTGAGAAGACCAATCACCGAAGT
The DNA here is from genome assembly GCA_034641835.2 of Pinus albicaulis. Lineage (NCBI taxonomy): Eukaryota > Viridiplantae > Streptophyta > Pinopsida > Pinales > Pinaceae > Pinus > Pinus albicaulis. Next base: position 34,397 of record JAXQQM020058788.1, read on the forward strand.
TGAATAGACAAGGAACAGGGCCAATGGGTTCCTCATTTTTCAAATTTGATGACAAGTTGAATGATAACTCTGATTATCATGCTTGGAAAATGTCCTTGGATCTAACATTGGAGGATCAAGATGTTATGGATTATGTGCAGGGAAAGATCTCTGAGCCTCCATCAAAAGCACCAGCTGCCACTAAAACAAAGTATAAGAAAGGGTAAAACGAGGCGAAGAAGATCATCAAGGATTCTATTCATAAGCACTTGGTTGCTTATATCTCCGAGCTAGGCACATCTAAGGAGATGTATGATAAGTTAGTTAGCATTTTCAGGGCTAGCAATGCTAATCAAATTCTCTTTTTGAAAAACAAGTTGAAGAACATCAATATGGACAAGGGAGAGGCCATTCAATCCTACTTCATGAGGATCACCGAAATCAAGAATGATCTCTTAGCTATTGGAGATGCTATAACTATCCGAAAGCTCACTATCATTGCTCTTGGAGGACTTCCCTGGCCATAGTATGTATTTAATACTACTATTCTCAATAATAATATAATTCTTGATTCCGATGAATTTTTGACAAGATGCACTTAAGAGGAGGCAAGGATGATGGAGAGAGACCATCCCTCAAATGGGAATGGAAGTGACCCTACTGCCTTCATCGCTCATGCAAAGAAGAGGAACAACACTGGTCTGAGAAATCAAAATCATGGAAGAGTAGGTCCCAAAGGAAGGGAAGATGTTACAATTGTAACAAGTTTGGTCACTATGCAAGAGAGTGCCCCAATAAAAGGGACTCTCCCCAAGATGATGACTACAACAACAACAACTACTTCAGGGGGAATGATCAAAGGAACAACAGGTTCAAAGGAAAGAGGAAGGATCCCTCTGATCGAAATAGAAATGGAAATGGTCAATCTTTCAAGAGGTCAAGGAACTCCAAGTATGATGAGTCCAATGTTTTCGATAATAAGAGAAATGAATATATTCTTATATCTTCCCTCTCTGCTGCATCTCCTCCTGACGCCCTGGATAACTAGTTTATTGATAGTGGTGCCTCAAGGCACTTCAATGGATATAAAGAGGCCCTCTCTGATTTGATTAAAAAGGATACTAATTTGGAAATTATCCTTGGAGACAATTCGACCTATCCCATGAAAGGGACAAGGACTATGACCCTTCATCTAAATCAAGGTCAAGTCCTTCATTTGCAAGATGTGTTGTACGTACCTAACTTGAAGAAGAATCTAGTGTCTATCTCGACAATGGAAGAAAAAGGATTCAAGGTGGCAATCATCGATGGAAAGGTATGCATTTGGAAGAGGAATTTCAAAGAAGCATTCACTCTTGGTTTCAGGGTTGATACACTCTATCAGGTTGGAGGAAGTCTGCTAGGGACCATGACATGTGACACAAATATTCAATCTGAGCTATGGCACCGAAGGTTTGCACACCTTCATTACAAATCCCTTCCCGAAGCAAGGAAGGTGGTGACAGGGATGCCCAATTTCAAAGATGATCATGCAAGTGTATGTGAAGGTTGTGCCAAAGGAAAGCATACAAGGGGACCATTCCCCTCAAGTGTCACAAAGACATCTAATACTTTACAATTGATGCATTCTGATCTATCTAGTATGTTGTCAATAACATCCTTCAAATAAAAGGAGGCCCTCATGGCTTAGAGACACTCTCGAAGATGCCAAGAGACATATTTCTCCAAGGGGAACATTCCATGAAAGTAAGAAGCCGAATAGGTACCAAGGGTACCTAGCAGCCATGCGCACCATTGTACAATCTAAGCCTCAAACGTTTGAAGAAGTCATGAAGCATCAAGTTTGGAAGGGTGCTATGCATGAGGAATATGAGTCGATCATGAAGAATGATGTCTGCGATGTGATCCCTAGACCGAAGGACAAATCTGTTGTCACCTCAAAATGGCTCTACAATATCAAGCATGGAGACGATGGAAGTGCTGAAAAGTTCAAGGAAAGATTTCTTGCTCGAGGCTTTTCGCAAAAAGAAGGAATAGATTATGATGAAATATATTCACCTTTTTCCCACTACACCACCATCCGATCGATCTTTGCCCTTGTTGCATCGCAAGGATGGAGTCTACATCAGTGGATGTGGAGACTGCCTTCTTACATGGCTCAATTAACGAAGAGGTCTATGTGGAACAACCTCTAGGGTTTGAAGTTTGAGATAGAGACACACATGTATGCAGGTTGAAGAAAGCCCTCTATCAGTTGAAGCAAGCCCCCAAAGCTTGGTATGAGAGGATAGATAGCTACTTGATGAAGTAGGGCTTTACTCGAAGTGATGTTGATCCAAACCTTTATTTTAAGGTTGATAATGACAAGCCTCTGATTTTGGTTCTCTATGTGGACAATCTCTTCCTGACAGGTGTTGACCCTCTCATTCATCATGTAAGAGGGAGCTAGCTTTCAAGTTCGAGATGAAGGACCTAAGAATGATGCACTATTTCCTTAGCTTGGAGGTCTGGCAAAAGCCAAGTGAAATTTTCCTTTCTCAAGGAAAATATGTTGTGAAGCTGCAGGACAGATTTGGGATGGTGGACTGCAAGTCCGTGATTACTCTGATGGAACTCAACATTAGGAAGTTGTGTGGAAGTGTTGTTGGGCCCGAGTTGGGAAATCCCACCGAGTATTGTCAACTCGTGGGGGCCTTGATGTTCTTAGTGAACTCAGGTCCGAACATATTTTTTGCAGTGAACACGTTGAGTCAATGCATGGTCGAGCCTCATCACATTCATTAGATTGGTGCCAAGAATCTCTTGAGATATCTTCGGGGCACAATAGACCATGGACTGAAATACACTGTTGGGAGTATGAGGCTCCATGGATATACCGATGTCGATTTGGCAGGTAGTGTGGTGGATTGTAAAAGCACATATGGATGTTGCTTCACCCTAGGTTCTGCTTCGATCTCTTGGATGAGCAAGAAGCGGAAATCAGTTGCTTTGACCTTTGCAAGACCTCAGACTTACTCCAAAACATGTGCTAAAAAGTTGAACATTGTGATTGGAAAACACAAAAAACCTTTCTGGTTTGCTGGTTTTTCTCTACAATTGTTAAGTATGGAGAAGCAACATGTCAACTTGCAACTAGAGACAACTGGAAAGGATCCAGAAGCAACTAATTACTTGCAATCTCAAAGTTAAAGCCACAGTCCCGTATGAAATTCTTTTAGCTGAAGCCGATCCTTTTCCATTGGAGGCAAAAACAATAATCAGGTTAATAATCTATTTGAAGAAGGTTGAAAACATGGATATCCAACACTGGCCCAAGATTTCCATGGAGGAGGAGTTACACCGTAGGAAGAAAACATAGATGAAGCAAAAGAAAAAATGGATGAGTAAGTGGAGTATCAAACTGCATAAATGTCCTAACACTAAAAAAGAAATAAAAAATTTCATGTTTGAAAAATTTAGGACCACCATGTGGACCAATCACAGTGGGCGTAAAAAACATATTATATCAAAGATTTTAACCCAACTTGTGACCATGGTGAGAAAATAGATTTAGGGATAGCTATTAAAGGAAAATAAATGTTGCTAGTCGCACAGTTGAGGACGGGATCACATCAACTTAGATGTGAGACCAGTAAGTGGATGGTAGTCACGGTACCCAAGGAATTTTGGGAAGAGAGAACTTGCATTTTTGCAATAAGGGTGTGGTGGAGACGAAATGACACTTTGTCATGGAATGTGCAGCCTATGAGGATATCCACATTCAGTATTGAAAACAGATAAAATGTCGGAAACATGCACCATCTATTTAACGAGGATAAGATCAACTCAATTGCTAACCCTCTAGTCAAGATTCATTGAAAAAATCCTAAATCGAAAAGAGTATGAATATGAGCTAAGGTTGTGACTCTCTTGGCCCCTTAGGTTGTCCAACCTTGTGGACGTCATTAAAATCAATCAATCAAAAAAAGAAAGGCCATTAATTGTTTTTTGGGAGGGAAGCAGATGCAGAAACATGCCCCAAGAACTGCATGGGATAACACATGATCTTCCATCAGTTTAGATGCCAGGTATCAGGTTTTAGGTGTATCTATTTCACCAAATTTGCTAGGGACTCGCAAAGCACCTGGCTTCATTCGCTTTTAGATAGCATTATAAAACCACAACAAGAATGGAACTCTAGATAACGGCTGAAAACTGTGTCCAACTCTTTAATGAACAATGAAGGTAGGTGGGTGCATGTTGCAGAGGGGAATTTGGGGAAGTTGTGTATTTGAATATGAGAATGCACACAAATTCCATTAAAATGCACATCCTCACCAGCCCACCGCTCACACTTTGAAGATACAAAAAAAATGCACATCACCCAGCAGTATAGATGATGCACAAGTTCACCCACAAATACACATATTCATCTGCTCAAATGCATACCCTAACCTGGGGAAACGAGATGGTGGGGATGAGGGCGTGTATGTCAGCACACCCAAGGAGGAGGGTGGGTGGTTGGGACCTAATGAAGGAAACTTGATATCGATTTTTTCAAGTTTCTTCTTGTAAGGATAAATTTTTCTTTGAAATATTTCAAATATTCTAGGACTTGAGTTTTTTTCTAACTAAATGAGGTATAATGCACTGTGCAAAACTTATTATTTTCAATTGCATTATTAATCATTTTCTCATCATTAATCGGAATCTCACACATAAAGAACACAAAGAAATACTTTGGGAAAACCCCAATTCCAGGGCAAAAACAGCGTAACAAAATTCCATTAGTCATTGGCCAACCCTGCCAGTGACCCAAACTTTCTCAACCCTCGGCCCCTTACACTAGCTGGGAAGCCCAAACTTGCTAAACACTTGGCCCATTACAATGGATACTAATAAGCTTATTTACAAGCTTCTTTCCAACCAAATACAATTGGCATAATACCATGAGCCATGAAAGCTTGTTCTTGGAACAACTAGCCGTAAACTATTAGTCCCAAGTTAATCCTAACATTACAAATAAATCATAAAAGAAAATGCTTCTTAGTTTCTTTCCAAGATGGTTCGACGCAATGTGCAGAAGTTATCATTGTCAAGATCATCATTATTATTCATCTCCACATTTTCCAAACATTTTTCCTATCCCAAAAGAAAACAATAAAGAGACTCTTAATTCACCTCCTTCGTCGAGCCTTTACAATATATAATCTCTTCTGTCTTCTGTAACATCCACTAACGCTGAAGCCGCTACAGAGGAGCATTGTATTTGCATTTCCTTTTTCATTTCCTTTTGCATTTTGTCTAAAGAATAATAACAAACCCATGATGAATCATTATCATCATCATCACTAAAATTGTAATCTACAAGACCGTGACTTTCTTGCCACAAGTAGAATGCATGGAATATAAAAAATGCCTACAAATATAAAAGCTCCCCAGCCATGATAACAGACAAGAAGCAACCATCCAAAAAAAAAAGTTTACCATAATTATCTAGCGAGTAGCTCACACTATTAGATGTCTTCAAACTCTGTAGTGCAAGCTGCAAAATTTTCATCACACATTTCACGCTTGACAGGGTAGACGCACTTTTCTCTCTCTCTTCTAAAATGTTAACCAATTCTTTCAATAACACTCTCGAATTCACTGCATGTCGTAAAAAAAGTTGCAACTCCAACCTACTGCCTCAGAAAACCTCCACTACCTCTATAATGATGGTTGGGATATGAGTGGGATGCATGTCGTGGTATGTAGCATATGAAATGTCACAAATGGCTATTTATCACATAGGTGACAGGATACAATGTATCCATAGAGACCACACTCTTATCAGTCTAGCACCTTCACTCTTTTCAATGTATGTATGCATCTATGCATGTAGGTTGATAAAGATAAAAGAAAAATAAAATAATATATAGCCAAAAATGAAAGAAAATGAAAAATGCAAAAAATGGTTGGGATTAATAGTAAGCACGTAGGAAAAAGCCTAGCCTAACCTCTACCCCCATCATTAGCCATCACCCAATTCCTCAACATATCATTCTTTCTCTAAATCAAAGGAACTTATAATGTCTGAACCCTGATGAGCAATAAATCGCTACATCTTTAAGGGGTATTGAACAAGCATTGAGCAAGCTAGTCATCCAAGCTACGCAAGAAACAAAAGAAAAGATCATTGAAGTAAAAGGCACATCACAAGGGTGGAAAAAAGTAGGCCGAGGACAAGGGTAACTCAAACCTCCACCATTGCTCTGTCCTACATAGAAGTTGTCCTTCCCCTTGGGTCTGGAAGCACCTAATAGGGATAATGGTATAATCACCACTAACACAAGTGTAGTAATTTTCTTACAAATCATCATCAAGAAAGACATTTTAAAGCAAAGATCGTGTGAAGTATTTTTCTGCCCCTGATATTGAATATGGTCAACTATGATTCTTTAATGGTCTCTTTACCTAATGATGTTGATCTCACTTGATATTGAGGGTTTTTTTTAGGTGGTTTCTCCAAGATGTGACAAATATCCCTTGAGGGATAGCTTGGCCCTTTTGCAACACAATTGAGAAGTACATCTGGCCCAACATGAGAGCACTTGTGACCTTGGATTCCTCGGTGTTTCCCCCTCCAAAGGTGATTGTTGGCCTTGAGGATCCCTCACATGGATGCATGCAACCTTCCACACCACTAGATGATGAAACACTGAGCCAAGAAGTCAAGTCATTGGCAATATTGATGATGTGCCTCAAAGGACCCCCTACACCCCCAAGCTAGCCTTGTATCTTCTTCATGGGTGTTGCCTTGTTCTAGAGCCCAAATGAGGATGTTTATCGAGACATGTTGGGAGGGATAACATGCCTCGTTTAATGCTAGCGACAATTCCTACGTTTGCCCCATCACCTATGCAAACCCTAGAAAGGTGATAGAGGGCTTCTTGATGATAACTTCTTGGATAAGGAGATGTGGCTTGGAGATGCACCCTTTCACTTTGATTAGGTGTCTTGGACTAAGGAACACTCTTGGACCCATTTGTCACTTTGCTTAATGGAGATGCTCATTAATTGAGGGTGACATCATGTTGGGTAGCTAATTCTCCCACACGTGTGGGGAAAATGTCTTTTTATCATGTTTTATCACTATGTAAAACTTATCTATAGGTTGGCCGACCTATTAGTCTTGTAAAACTTATCTTACTCCTAGGTCTTTATAGTATTATATCACTCTCAAGTTAAAATAGAGTGGCATAACTGGAGAAAACTTATCTTACAAAAATGGAGTGATATAACTGGAGAAAACGTATCTTACTCCTAGGTCTTTATAGTATTATATCACTCTCAAGTTAAAATAGAGTGTTATAACTGGAGAGATCTTCGTCCATATATTTGGATTTGCAGGCACAATCCGCTTGGGTCTGCACATGCCCATTTTTCTTTTGCGCTTTTGGCTCCCATTTTAAGTTTTATTTCTATCAGATTTTCTGCAGCTATGCTTAGTTATTTCTACATTTTGCAATATAATGCCATTTTGAATACAAAGACGTGCAGGTTGTGGATTGTAGTTTTAGATCTGGCCTGACAGTGAGACGAGAAAGTCAAACAAGCAACGTCAAAAACGACTAAAATGAATATTTGATGGAGGGATGCTTGAATTACAGGTTCCTGAAGTTCTCTGAGGAAACATTGAATAGGATAGCTATTGGTGTTTTTCATCTTCCAATTTCAAGAAAAATGTTGCTCGAAATCCTTTGGTCCTCCTGCAAACAGTACTTTAAAGTGCCAGTGTTCTTCCTTGCGTTCTTTTCTGCCTATCTGTTCTTTGTACTTAAAGGATCGTTCATGACCCGAGAGATGAGAAAGCAATTCTAAACTACGTAGGTGGGTGATTCAGTGTTACTGACAGACATACATATCGACAAAGGTTTCCGCTTACATAAATATAAAACAAAAAGGAACTCCTAAAACACTTCGAATTTAGAAGGAAAAAAAAATAGGGAAACTGCATAATGAAATTAGCGTATTCGAAAAGAAATCGAGAGATTTACTATGCTGAAATATTGAAAGTAACATATGTTCCTAGAAGATATTTCCAGCAATAGTAGTTTCGCGTAGTTAAAGTGATGCACCTTTTGGTTTTTTTTCTTTCTTTTCCTTCGTTTTTCAATTTTTTCTTTTTTTTTAATATCGTTTCCTTTTTTTCTTTTTTGTCCGGATTGGTAAGGATGATTTGGAATGAAGGTTTCAATTGTATAACTTGTAGAATTCAAGTGATCTGGGTTTGTGAGGGTTTCGAATTCATTTTTACGTTAAAAACTAATAATTCCTATAATTCAAGTGTATTACTTTTTGGCGTTTTTTTTGCCGGGTTGGTAAAGATGATGAATGAATTATCAAGCGATCTAGGTTTGTGAGGATATGGAATTCATTTTTACATTCAAAAATTAATAATTCCTAAAATTCAAATGTATTAAATTCATTTCTATTTTCAAAAACATATAATTTGTAAATTTCAAGTGCTTCGAATTTTTAGAGATACTAAATTCACTAATATAAAATATATTTTAAACTATTCAAATTCATAATAAATTCTAACCAAAATAGTTAATAATAATTAAAAAAAAAACTCCTAATACTACTCCCCTTAACTTTGATTTGATTATAACAACATTTAAATCCTTGCTAACATATTAACAAGAGTGTACACACAATTCTAGTGATTAAGATCAGTTCTCACCTAGAAAGGTAGAATGTTCCAAAATAAATTTTTCCCATTCTTTAAATTTAGCAAGCGGCAAAGCAA
>JAXQQM020068489.1:0-74758 GCA_034641835.2 Pinus albicaulis
TGTGACTAAGGAAACAACAGTTGCGACTAAGGAAACAACATTTTTTTTAAAATGAAATTATATTTTAAAATTGAATTCAATAAAAAAATTCACAAAAGGTATGTACATTATATACAAAATGAAATAATTTTCAAAATACTTCAGCTGGTTGTAGTTGTGGGGTTACCTCCCCGGTCAGCTATAACCTGCAAGTTGGAATCATTACTTACCTCATGAAGAAAATAATACCATGTGAATGGTTGGTGATAGAGACGAAGCTGGTGTCCATTGCAAAGAAAAGAGATGTCGGAACCATAAATTGTAGAAAGGCTCATTGTGCCATTTTCATAAAATTTTGTGACCTCATATGGTCCCAGCCATCTTGTTTAGAGTTTCCCTGGGAAAGATTGGAATCTAGAGCTATATAATAATGCCCAATATCCCTACTGAAAGGTTTTCTTATTAATTATTCGATCAAGCCATTTAGAACTTTGTTGTTGAATAACAGTTGTGCATTGCGAGGCTAATAGACACAGTTCGTCTAGTTCATTAAGTTGCCGCAAATGTCGTTTTTTTTCTTATGTGAAATCGAATCTGACCTCATTGATTGTTTTAAGAGTCTTGATTTCGAATTATATTGGAAAAATGGGATCCTTACCAAAAACGATATGATACGGTGAATAGCCAATAGTGTTGCACCAAGTCGTTTGATAGGTCCATAAGGCCTTAGGGATTTTGGAAGCCCAATTCTAGTAGTTCACAAATACTATTTTAGTTAATATTGGATCCACAACTTTATTGGTGCTTTCCACCTATTCATTTTCTTTAGGATGGTAAGGAGAAATAATTATGTGTTTAATGTGATATTTTTGAAAGGTAGCAGAAATTTTGTGGGCAGTGAACTGTGATCCCCCATATGTTACGATCTCTCTAGGAAATCCATACTGCAAAAATAGTTAAAATAGAAAATTAATAACTGAATCTTTTGTAGCCTTTGAGAGTGCTACCCCCTCCACCCATTTAGCTACATATTTTGTGCAAACCAGAATATATACCTTCTGATTTGATGGCCGGTTAAAGGGGCCCATGAAATACATTGCCCATCTTTCAAAAGGTTTAAGTATAATTTGTGACTATATATTTCATTGTCTTGAATGGGGTGACCCATCCTCTGACAATTATCACATATTTGGACATATTTCCTTGTATATTTTAATATGGTGGGCTAGTAATAATCCATTTGTAACACTTTATTCCCATCTATTCAGTCAATGAAATGCCCACAATAGGGTTCATCATTATAAGCCTTAAGAATATCATAAATTTTTTCTTCCCTAATGCATCTGCGGATTTGAATATCGAACCTTGTCTGGAAGAAGTAACTGTCAATCTAGAAGAATCTCACACTACGTTGAATGATAAGATTTTTTTCCCAGGATGGTAAATGTATTGGCAGTTTTCTTGATACCATGTAATTGGGGACATCAGCATACCAATATGTTTTAATTATCAGAACAAAAATATATTCATATGGAAACTCGTCTTCCACAAGTAAAGAATTGGCCACTAGGGGAACTCTGGATAGAAAATCCGCAACAAGATTCTCCTTCCCCGGTCGATATTTTATCATGATATCGAATTCCTATAATAACAGTAACCAGAGAGTTATTCGACCATTAATAATAAGTTTATTAGCTAAATACCTAATGGCAAAACGATCAATATATAAATATATAGGGTATATTGTTATATAGTGACGAAATTTATTGATAGCATAAACAATAACTAAGAATTATTTTTCTATCACTATATAATTTAGTTCTGTCGGTGTAATATTCTTGCTAATATAATAGATAACATAAGGATTTTCATCCTCTTCCTGTCGATGTACACCTCCTATTGTTGTTTCTGATACATCAGATGAGACATGGAATTGTAAATTCTAATTGGTCATTCGTAACACGGGGACTGTTGAGACAAAAATATTTATATCTGCAAAAGATACATCACGCATGTTAGTCCACTAAAATTACACATTTCCTATCAATAAATACAATGGTTATTCTATTTTTAAAAAAATTTCTATAAAACGATAATAATAACCAACATATCCAAGGAAATTGCATACTTTAGTTGGTGTACGAGGAGTAGGTAGCGTAAGAATTACCTCAATCTTTGATGTATCTACCTGAATGCCTCTAGTGGAGATGTAATGCCCTAGAACTATGCCCTCTATCATCATCATATGGGATGTTTCATTACTAAGGAGGCATAATATGGTAGCTATGCACCATTCAAGAACTTTCTCTAAATTTTTTAAGGCTTGGTAAACCTCACTTCTATAAGGAGTGAAATCATCCATGTATAGTTCAATCCCTTCACTAATTAGGTCAGAAAAAATACTCAAGATTTCCCTCTCGAAAGTGGTTAGTGCATTGCATAGACCAAATGGTCAAAACTTGTATGTAAATGTTCCCAATGGATAGGTGAACGTGGTTTTGTCTTGATCTTCAGGAGAAATTTGGATTTGGTTATATCTGCTAAAACCATCCAGGAAAGAGAAAAAATATTTCTTGCAAGAGTGTCAAGGAATTGATCTACAAATGGAAGAGGAAAGTGATATTTTTGTGTAGCATTATTCAATTATCTGTAATCCACACAAATTATCCATTTTCCATATTTCTTAGGGACCAAAACTAGCAGTGAAACCCATTGAATATCAAAAATAGGATATATGAAATTAACATCAACGAGTTTCTGTAATTCTTATTTTACTATATCCCTAAGGTTTGGATTTAGTCTTATTTGAGGCTGGAAAATGGAATGGGCATCTTTCTCTATATAAATGTGGTATGTACATAGTTGGGGATTGATGCCTCTGATATCATAATATTCCCAAGCAAAAGCTTGTTTATATTTCTGGAGGATTTGAATTAATTTGTTACATTGCAGGTCATCCAGATTAGCATTAATGTTCAAAGTATTACAAGGCTCAATTTCAATGGGAACACTATTATGAACTGTACTTGTGGGTATATGCTCATTGTTCAGAACCTCCAATGGATATCCCTGGGCCTCATTGTCAAGCATAGATTTTAAAATCTGACATGTTGATTGCCAATAGTAGAAGATTGGTTAATAAAACCATTAATTACATCATCCAAGTTTTCCTTTTAAAAATAAAGGCTTCATCCAAGGTAAGAGGAGAATGAAAATTTCCTTCCTGATATTTGGGAGGGAACGATTGATAATTATCAACTAATAGGTTGAGTTTTGCGGGTGGGTATAAAACAAGATTTTTAACGGAAGTCCCTTTTGCAATATTTATATTTCCTATCCGCCACCCGAGATATGCATTTGCAATTGCAAGCCACCGTCTTCCTAATATAAAAGGGTGTCCATCCAACCAATTTCTAGGATTGAGAACCAAAAATTCTACTGGGTTTTCCCAGGAATCTACTGAAATGATAATGTTATCCAAAGTTCCTTCTGGTTTTACTATCGATCTTTTAGCCAATTCCAACATAATGGAGGTTAGTTTAAATGTTTTGATTCCAAGGATTCCACATGTTTCTACAATCAAAATGTTTATTGCAGCTCCTCAGTCCACTAGGGTGTTTGGGAAGCTATGACCCAAAATTTGAACAGTAACTACTGGATTTCTAGGGTCAACATATTTAATAGGTATTTTCTTCCCTAAGTTGAGATCATAAAGTGTCCCAAGAGCATGGAATGAATGAGAGTGTTTTGTTTTTCTCCCAATATTTTTGACACACATTTCTCTAATGGTTTTAGCATAGAACAGGACATCCCAAATAGCCTGAAGAAGAGGAATTTTAATACATAAGTTTTTTAGTTCCCTTATGAGATCGAAATCAAAATAGACAGGTGTTTTGATCACAATAAGTCTCTAAGGGAATGAAGGAGAAGCAATTGTAATTTTAATAGGATCTCTTTGTTTGGTTGTCTTGTCAGATGCCTCTATTTCAATGAAAACTATGGTGGAATAAGGGTGTTCCTCTAAGGGTTGCTCCTCCGAAGGATTTTCATTCGGCCATAAGCTTATTGAGAGCAACCCTATTACTCCTAGGATTTATGGGCTTCCTAAGATTCATAAATATGGGGTTTCCCTCATACCCATTGTTAATACAATTGGTGGGTCCACTTATCTCCTAACAAAGTATTTAGCTCGTAAGCTTAGACCTCTAGTTGGTCATTCTGATTCTTTTGTGAAGGAATCATCCTCCTTTTTCAATGAGTTAAATAACTTGAGTTCTTATCTGAATGACACTCTTGTTAGCTTTGATTTTGTCTCATTGTATACCAATATGCCTATCAATGAGGCAGTTGAAGTGATCAATCGTATCACTGATCTGGACACTACTAATTTGGTTGAATTGTTTCTTACCTCGGCCTTTTTTAGCTTTGAAGGGGAGTTCTATGAGTAGAATTGTGGTGTTGCCATGGGTTCTCCTCTCTCCCTTATGGTTGCCAACCATTTTATGGAAGATTTTTAATTGAAATCTTTGGCTTCTGCTCCTTTCAAGTCTAATGTATGGAAGAAGTTTGTGGATGACACCTTCATAAACTGGTCTCATGGTCATCAAAAGTTGGATTCTTTTCACTAATACTTGAATGATCAATATAGCTCCATTAAGTTCAATGTGGAAACTGATATTGATGGTAACATTCATTTTATAGATGCTCTCATCTCGAGGAATGATGATGGTTCTTTCTTGCACCAGGTCTTTCATGAGAAAACCCACATGGAGCAGTATCTTCACACTAGCTCTCATCATTTTCCAGCTCAAAAGTTTGGGGTTCTCAATACATTGGCCACAAGAGCTCTTAGGGTTTCAGACGATGAACACTTGGAGGATGAGAAATCCCATCTAATTGGAGTCTTTGAGAGGAATGGATATAGTAAACGTCAAGGTCTTAAGGCTTTCTTAAATGCAAGCAGAGGTCCTAAACCAAAAAATTATCCTAGTGAATTAGTTGGTAGCGTTCAACTTCCATTTATCCATGGTACTACTAAAACAATTGCTCATATTTTAAAGAAACATAGGATCTCTTCCATATTTATACCTAGGAACATCATTCGTGGTTTCCTCCGATATGTTAAAGACCCATTGGACCCCAAGTGCACGAAAGATGTCTATTTGATCCCCTATTCATGTGGGATTCCCTACATTGGAGAAATTGGTCGTTCTATAAACAGTGTAATTCAAGAATATGTTGTTGATATTAGGCATTGTAGGATGCGGTCCTCATCTATTGCAGAACATGCTGGGAAGAATAAGCACCACATTTTTTTGGAAGAGTCCAAGGACATTGCTAGGGTTGAGCATTTCCATCATTGCAAATTTAGGGAAGCCGTTGAAATTGAAGAAAGGTCTCATACATTGAATGGGGATGATGGGTGGAAAATTAGCAGTTGTTGGATTCCATTGCTTTGCTCCTAGTATTGTTTCTTTTCCTCCTTCCTTGGTTTTGTGTCTCTTTTTATTTTAATTCCTTTTTCTTGTTTTTTTGGGTTTAATTTATATTTATATATAGCTATAAGTATTTATTACTATTATTACCATTATTCACTATTATTGTTTATTTGGGGTCCCTTTTGTTGGTTTTTGTTTTCAGTTGGTAATTATTGTTTATGATTATTATTATTTTTGTTATTTTATTATTATTATTATTAATTTTACTTCTGTTTTCAATTGTTAGTTTATTTTTATTTTTACCTTTGATTTATTTTTCTTTTTCTTTTTTATTCTGAAAGTTTATTTTCTAATTTTAATGGTTAGGATTAATATTATTTTATATAAAAAAAGGTAAAATAGGTAGTTGTGATTATTTGTTTGGTGGGTTTATTATCATTTGTTTAATATGAATTTTATTATTTTTATTATTATTCATATTTTTTTCTTATATTTTCATTGGTTGTGTTTATTTCTTGTTTTTATTTTAACCTTTTTCATTCTATTATGTTATTTTCAAAAATATTTTGTTGGTCATGATTATAATATTTTATTATATATATTTATTAATATTTTCCTAACTTTGAATTATATTATTTTATTAATTTATGGTTTCGTTTATGTCAATGACCGTTGCACATATCTACAGTATAAATATGGTTAAGTGTTTTGGACCAGCATAATCATCATTCTCGTGATGATGAAATATACTAAGTAGTTCGAAATGTGTCGAATCTATAAATTATGATGTGATTTTTTGGAATATTTTTTGAAAAATATGATTTTCATTGTTTTCCTGCTCGTGGTTTTTTGTACAGTCTTCTGGAAAGATAGTCCGTCCAGACCTTAGTCGCCACTCATTTCATTCAAAGGAGGTAGAACCATGATCTGAGATTTCAAAAATCTCGAATTATTGGGTGGGCTTGTTATTCAGATTAGGATTCAGTTGAGAAGGTAATTGAGAACGTAATGGAGGTGGAACATTTGGTGGGAATTGAAGTGGAGCTTGTAATGGTGGTTGTGACTAAGGCAACGATCTCACTAATTAATTAACTGGCCCTGAAGGACACTGCCAATTCTGAGACCACATTTGTCCCTAAGTAGGTGCATTTTCCCATTATGAAGGGTAAAAATTATTTGATGGATTTTTCCATGAAGATGTAGGATACTGTTGATTTCGCCACAAGGCTCCAGGGTGGTGTAGAGTATGGTTGGGATTTTCGGATGGTATTAAAAGGTTTTTGGCTCTGCCATGTTGATCTAGGAGTTTTTTTTGAGCATATTGTCTAGAATAAAACAGAGAAGGGTCATGCATCATACCTGAAGGGTGTTTCTTCCATTATCGTAATTGTTCCATGATATACATTAGCTCTGGTTCTTCCTCAGCTTCCTTAAATACATCCTTCAATCCAGGGAGTCAGGGGAAAAATTCATTTGAGTGATATTTAGCATAGATAGCACATATTTCAACTGTGTCCATTGAACATTATTTTCAATTGTGCTTCTTCCAACAACGAGGACAGAAAATAGCCAGGGCCTGCTCTGTGTCGGCTTGTTTTTTATTCATGTGTAAAACATCCTACTATGTATTCAATGTACTCAAAACATTAGTTTTAAAATCTTCTAAAATATTATCAATTTATGTTTGTGTAACCCCTCCACCTATAGTTATGCTAACTCTGGTGAGAGGATCACCAATTCCAGGTTTGGTTCGTGTACTCCCTCGTGAGTACCTAATACACAGTTTTATGATATCATCATATTATTCTTTGGAAATATCACTCTGTCCCATTAGATTGATTATTTCTATCCATTCATCTTTCATGCCCCTTATAAAAATAGTTTTCAATACATCTCTAGGTACGGTAGTGTATGGTGATCTTTGCAAATTATATTGAAACATTTCGACATATTATTCCACAGTTTCATCTTCTTTTGACATCATTTTAAATGTTTCTTCTCTTAGATCCCTAGACCGACAATAGTCATGATATTTATTAAGGAATACTTTTTTCATTTGTTCGAATGAGTTTATAGTACCACCTCCTAGTCCCATGAACCATCATAATTCTTCTCCTTTTAAGGTAAAAGGAAACAATTTGAATTTTTGGGGGTCAGTAGTATATTCATAACCTCGGCATAAAACATCAAACTCAAATAAAAATGCATCAGGATCCTTAGAAACAATTCCATAAAATTTTTGAAGATTCTGCAATGGGATAACCTACATTGGTCCATTAGCCTATGGATCGAAAATAATATATTTTATGGTTTTAGTTTGTATTCTTTCTACTACGTTTACCATTTTTTTAAATATATGTCAGTAATATTAAGGAATTTCGTAATCAAGGGGTACTATCTGGAAAATAATATGTTTGTTGGGTTCCAGATCTTGACCAAGTCTCACAACACTATTTAGATCAGTAACTCTAGGTTCTCTCCTCACAACAGGTGTTGCAAGAAATTTCAGTTCAGACAGTCGTGGGTATGGCTCAGTCGTCTCACCTTCCGCCTCTCTTAAATTGTAATAATTCCCCTCAATTTTACTAGAAGCATTGAGTTTCCTAACATATGTGTATTGTAAGCTTTTCTTAGATCCTACAATTTTATCGTGAATATAAACATTATCTATAAAATATGAGTCTGCTAATCGAGGGGAAACAATAGAACCCTTCCCATATATTGCTTAGGGACCTACCAACACTCAAGGATCATATTTGTGAATGATTTCATCTATAATTATTGTTCTTCCAAGGCCAACTTGACCTTGGGTTTTGGTGTTTTTTGGGGTATATTTTTTTAATCTATATCTATCAAATTCCTAGTCCTAAGCTTATTCCTAGTCATACACACAAAACAATATAAATGTATCAGTTGAGGGTAGGCACTAACACAAGCATTTTACATAGTGTGTGTGGGGGTTCTTACCTTTTGTCTTTAATACCCAAGCCTTCATAGCTACGACTTATAAATTATTTGAAAACCTCTCCATCAACAACGCCAAGATGTTGAACTTAATTTCTTAATGAAAACAACTAATCACCTAGAAATTAATCATAAACCTAGCACTTTTTCTGTTTATTTCAAGGCTATCCACATAGTTTGTGCAATAAATGGTGCTAATATCACTTAACTTGTATGAACCTAATGAAAAGTAAAGGCATATGAATGAAAGTAACAAATCACACTTACTAAAAGAAATAACTCACACTTGGCTTCTAGACTGCAAGCTCAAATAAACAAGATTGCTACAGGAATCGAATTTTTAAGTATCCTACCAAAAACAACGAAGAAATCCAACCAAATACAAGGTTGTTTCATAGGGAACTGCTTCTGTAAGAAATTAACAACACTATATATAGAAACGAGTTCACAAGAAATAATATTAAATCATAAGAATTAAAAACTCTACATTAACCAACAAGAATCAGTAAGGAAAGATAACACTCCAAAGTAAAAATTAAAATGAATCTAATTCTATGATATCCAATTGTAACTTCTTCAAAACAAACTTTAATAGTAAATATGATTAACAACAATTATATCTAGAAAACAATGGAATAATTGAATGACGGGAACTGAAATAAATATAAAAACTTAATGATATAAGAAAATATAGTAATAGTTATAGGACCGGGCCCAAAATTGCTGGAATCCAACTGTCTCGTAGCTAACTCAGCACAATAAGTTAAAATCAAACAACAAAAGTCTCCATTAAATTATAATGAGTAAGTTAGAAGAAATTTTTGTAAAGATTGCAATATAGATAAAAATTATTACAACTCCAATTTGAATTCTTAAACTTAAACTTATGAGGTTCAATTCCTCATTTTTATTTTAAAAAATGAGTCTATTCTCAAATGGAAATTGATCCTAAGAATATGAATATTCTCAGGATGCTTTATTAAAATTATGAAAATCTCAATTGTTTCCTAGAATAGTTGGGCCAGGATCTCTTCTTCAACTGATTCATTCTAGGATAGAAGTCGATCTCGTTCATCTGACTATAATTAATTTGAACAACTCCACATAATCTGTTCTTCCTTAACTATTCTAGGGAACAACATCCAATATCATATATTCATGTTTAAATAACAGTTCAAACCATAAGAAAACAATGCCTTTCATGATTTAAATCAATTCATTAAACAAATAAAGTAATTAAAAGCCATTGAATCCTTTCTAGAATCGATATTGCATGAGTTATCACATCCTGCACACAAAAATCTTAGAAAACTAATATGAAAATTAGAAATAAAGTAAGAACAATGTATCAATTTTGAAGCCCAACAAAGAATATGAAATAATAGAGTTGTGACTAATATGTAAGGTTGAGATCATTTTAGGGGCTAATTATGTTTCAACATCAAGTATGCTAAAAATCAAATTGAATTCCATGAAAAGATCTTAGTTGAGAATGCATGTGATGGTAGCCAAGTAGGGAAAGTAGCAAGTAAAGGTAAAAAGGTAAATGAATAAGGTAAGAATTCCTTTTAGCTAAATTTGATATCCTTTTTTTCAAATTAATTTGTGCATTGCATGGATGCCCAAGAGTAGGTATGGTTAAGATATAAAATTGTGAGCACAGAAAGATTTACTAAAATATTAATAATGTGTACATGCATTAAGATGACATGTTGAACTCCGGATGCGGATGTCTAGAGGTTCCATCGGGACACATGTCCCAGGCCATCTCCCAAAGCGCCTCACATGGGGTGGCCACATGGCCCCCCATGGTGCCATTAATATGGCTATCAATACACACTTGCTCCGGGCATTTATTCCGCCGCGTCGTCACCCTCTCCTCCTTGGTCCGAACAGACGACACCATATGGATGCCTGCTCGCGCTCTCCGGATCACTCTGGCTCTGTCAGTCGAGCTCTGCAACCCTTGCGCAGTCTATGCCCGGGCAGATGTGCCACGCCATGCGAACGCACAACCACTGGTCACCGATGCTCACTGCTCAGCTGCTTGGAAACTATACATGGCTTTCATTATACGCATAGTAATTTTTGTCTTTCCAATTTCAATTCTCAGGTTTCTCCCAGTGTTTTTGGTCGATTTGTTCCTGTTCCTGTAGCGCCCTCCAGTTCTTCGCCTGCTCACTCTGAGAAGATCACCATGCCTAGGCTTAGGCAACGGATGACCTGTCGACGCGGCGCCTCTCGGGGAAGGTCTATGAGTGAACGGCCTCCCATCAGTTCCGGCGATGATTTCTCCAATGAGCCTTTTGAAAGACGCTCTGCTCCGGTTTACATTGACCCTCCTGGCCTCATTCATGGCAGTCATCCCCCTGCTCCTCCTCTGACCACGCCCCCGAGCCCTGCTTCCTCCGTCCCTCATCGCCCCGGCAACCACATTATGAGGCAAACCTCGCAACGCGCCGAGCTTTGCTTCGACAGTGCCTTCAACTGCCCTTCCATTACTTCCTACATAACCATCACCTTGCGTGAAGAAGCCACCATTCACTCTCCTCCGGTTGCTGGACCTGCGCCTTCTCCCTTCGTCCCCACCCCCAACCCGACTGCCTCTCCCACTGCTGGTCCTAGTGCAACCCCTGTTTCTGCTCCTTCCTCTATGGACCATACTCTCTTGCAGGTGGGAGCGGACCTTTCAGGCAAAGACAGAGACAAGAGTGCTGATGAAGAACCTGAGGATCTCTATGGCTGTCGAATTGAAGAGGAGCAGCCAGCGCCAACCTAATTGCTTTGACTTTGCAATGTCCAGGACCAGTATGAATTCTGCTCTTGACTTTTTTGCAAAAATTTTGGCTTTTTTGGTTGTCTATAGCAGCAACAGCTGCATGCCAGTTATGTCTTTCTATAGTTTTTTCATGCTGAATGTAATAGACTCTTCACCGGTTTCCCATCCAAAGGGCGGTGTAATTAATTTTAAAGGAACTAGTTTCCCACTCTGGGCAGTTCATTATCTAGACAAAACTTGGATATCAAGCCCGGTTTCAGGCTCCCTCAGCTAAACCGTGGCAGTTTTGTAACTTTATGTTTATATAATAGAATTAGCACAATTTAGAAAAAAAAAAGATGACATGTTGAACAAACATTAAATGAATGAACAATACACTCATGAGATAAAATATTTCTGCAATGCATTGAGAGAATGCATGAAAATGTTGGATATATGAAGAAAATGTAGAGACTCTAATTGTGATCATGAGTTTGTGAGTATTGGCCCAATAGTTTCTAAGCTTGAGACCAATGATTTTATCATATAATGTTGTGTTTTTTGGTAAGGAACATGCAATTTAAGGATTGGTTTCTCATAGATAATTTTAAAATTATATGAAATTGTTGATATGTGAAAGCAAGCTTTTCATTAATTCCTAGTCGGTTATGACAAAGGCAAGAATCCTTTAGTGTGTAAAGATTGTTATAGTCTTTGTGATTCATACATGAGTTACTATGGCATGATTTTGTCATGAAACTCATATAATGAATCATGATGGTACATATTCTTGTTGGATTGAGTGCATGCATGCTTGTATTAGGAAATAATCACACGATTGAATGTCATGAAAATAAATAGCTTTTAACAATTTTGAGAAATTGCTGAATAGTGGAATGAGGGGAAAGAATCCCCCAGCCTGCAAAGCAAAGGGGAAGCTAATCACTCATGAATTTAGTGATATGTATCTTTTAATTTTGACCCTTTGGTTGTTGGAATAAATGTTTTAATGCATTATGGAATGCTTGGAATGATTTTCATGCAAATAAATAATTTAATTTCAATTTAATTTTAAATCAATTGGAATAATTTAATTTCAATTTAATTTTAAATCAATTGGAAGTGATTGAATTATTATGTGTATAATAATTCTAAGATCACTTGAGGAAATGTCATAAATATTTCAATGAAAATATTTTATGTATGAAAATTGACCATTGTTTGGTTGATAGAAATTGCAAATGGTGGTTTAAATGGACTTGGTTATGATGATTAAGGTTGAGTACTACCATATGAAGGAGTCAAACATCCTGAGAAGAATCTCATATTTATGAAATTTGATTCCTATATGACACAAGTTTCTAAAGGAAAAGAAAAAGGAATTATATTTGATTTAAATTATTATGATTAATATCATGGAAATTATATGCTTGTGATATAGCAGGGATTATAATATATCCAGGAAGGATAGATGATGCATGTGAACCTGAAAATACTAGGGAAAAGTCCATTGTGTTGACACTAGAACCCTATGAAACATATGATCACCATGAGTTGTGTTATGAAAAATGTGTTGCGCTATTTAGAGAAAGAGATAGGAATTCCTTAGCTATAATACTCCATAAATCTCAAGAATCTTCCTATGGGAGGAAGCCTAGCCAAGGAATGGATTTCCCAAGGGACTAAAGAGGTAGAGAAGGGTATGCCTAAACGTGGAATTTTTGTCACTACAAGGAAGGGGAGACTTAAATGAATTGGTTTTCAAATATTCCTGTAGATACTCATTGGGATAATCAATTCATTATGTGTGTTAAATGAAAAAGAGAGTTGAACTTGTTCCATGCGGAATCCTTGTGAAGTAACAAACAAACAAGCAAGAATGTGTTGGAATGCCAAGAGGTCTTGGAGTAACTAGACTATGAATAATGAATGGGACTACTCTAAGTGGAAACTAAGGACATGGAAAATGTTTCTAATATGAAAGTTTCATATCCATTCTTCTGCCTAGAATGGTTCTATAGATAGTAGAACACTAAGGATTGTGTTCCTTTAAGAGGGAGGGGATTGTGACACCCCCTTTTTTTATTTTGCTAAATTTTATAATCAAAGGCTTATAATGTTGGGGTACCAACATAGATTCTATGATGTCAAACTCTATTATATGATGTAAATTTTATTTTTATTAATAAAAAATCTAAAGTTGCAGAAAGGGGACAACTAAAAAATTATGATGTCATGGGGAGGGGGAATACTTGACTTAAGAGGAAAAATATTCCTTGAATGAATATTTCCATTTGATGTTATGCTTAGTCTTCCAAAGAAAGTGAAACTTTGGGAAGATGAAGGGTTAAGGTGTGATTATAAAAATAAGAGGGAGGTGAAATCAAGGGGTTCTTATTCTTGGTCCTTAAGTTTCTAGTTTTTCTCACTTCTATTACACTACCTTACATCCCTCTCTCACTTAGAAATATTGAATTGGAAAAAATATTGGTGACAAAACCGAGAGGTTCATACTGTATGACTAGCTAATAACTATGTGACAACTTACGTGATAGGAAATGAGTGTATTTCAATTCTTTTGCTTTAGACTATATAGCTCTAAGTAATGCAAAAGTTCTTGATTTTCTGTGGCACATATAGAACTGAAGAGGGGAAGGTTGAGGGACTGTAGATATCATAGAAGGACTCCATTGTGCTATGCAAACCTACATGGTATTTTTTTCAATGTGATCGAGTTCAAATATGGAAAGGTTTATCATTGAGTTTTGATATGTGTGTGAAGGAGAATGGACTTAACTTCTGGTGTTAGAATATGGTATGAATCTAAATGTGTGAAATACCCCTAAATTAATTTCCCCTCAAGGCATCAATATATGGCACGAGGTTTCCATCTATAAGAAAAATTATAGCACAACTGAGCCTATGGTGTGATGGCTATTTGTGAGAAAAATTGTGACAAAATAGAGCCTATGACTGAGTGGAACATGGCTCAACCTACTTCAATTTCCAATATTTTCCTGGCCTCAATAGATAAATTTATTTCTACGTTAACAATATTTATCGCATAGATGGTTTAGTATGATTATTTAATTTCTCTTTTTAGTAATTATATATGTACTTTCACTTACCCTTCAACAAATGTATTGTGGCTATAGCTATTATACTAATTTGTTGTAACTTTTTATATGCATTAAATTTTGTAACAACATTGGTTGAGGAAGATAGGCTTCTGTTACACAAAATTTTTTCGCTTTCCCTGTAATCCCCGTTCCTAATCCTGGAGACCCTTAAAAATGAACCCTGTGTCTATTTTCCATCATGAAAATGTGCCATCATATCTCTTCCAGCATAATGAGTAAAATCTTTGTTGACCATTCCTGAAGAAACTCCTTAAAAACTTGGTTATCTGGAGCGGCGCGCCCTCTACGTGTCTTGTTTATGTCGATGACTCTATCTAGGGAAACATCGATCAAGGCTAGAATTAGGATCATAACCACACCGATCCTCTTCTGGAAAGTTTTTTAAAAATGGAAGTGAAGCTTCGAGATCTATAAGCTCCATGGCAGAGAGC
Source organism: Pinus albicaulis (assembly GCA_034641835.2). Lineage (NCBI taxonomy): Eukaryota > Viridiplantae > Streptophyta > Pinopsida > Pinales > Pinaceae > Pinus > Pinus albicaulis. The sequence continues at coordinate 14,711 of JAXQQM020068489.1, forward strand.
TGGTTGCTTGTTCCTGAGGATAGAGTTGAGCTTCTCCCTTTGGTCTTCTTGTTCCTACAAAAGTGGAACCACCCAAAGGGATAACCAATTTCCCCACCTTAAGTGGATTCATGTTCCCTCTCCCCTTGCTATAAAATGGACATCCTCCCATAGCTCTGCTAGTTAGAACAGAGATAGAAGAAAAACAGAGAGATATTTATTGCTATAGGTATTGAGCAAGAGTTGAGAGATTTTTCCCTTCACATCAAGTTGAAACAAGCGCTTTGGAGACGTGCCTGGATCCAAACCCATCGAAGGAGAGCTACAACATCAAGATGCAGGTTGTAACTCCCCCTCTCTATTTTAATATAATACGATTGATTCATGCTTTCCACTCTCATCTTTAATGTATGATTGGATTCTTAGTTCTCCTTGATCAACTAAGTAGATGGTTTATGCAAGATATATGTTATTATTTCACACTTGATGTTGTTTGATTCCTTGTGCAGATAACCAAGCACCGACGATGGTGAGGGACTGACTACAGGACGCGAAGGATCAAAGGATTCAAGTGAGGAACATCATCAGATCGAGGTAGGTGATCTATTCATGATATGCATCCATTTGCAATCTAAAAAAGTAGGCTACTAATTATTTCTTGTTGTTACTAGACCCATTCTAGGGCTAGAGGGATCGTCTCTGTCCCCAGAGAGGATTTTCCTGTGTGAAAAATTAGCGAATCCACTAGGGACCACTAGCCTTTAAGTCTCATGTATTCAATTTTTGATTTTTTTTTTTGTCATCAATTTTCATTGAGTGTCCATCTATTTGTCTTTGTAGCTTCTATAACTGCTTACAAACATTTATCTCTCTGTTGAAGTGATAAGCCTGGTGTTAGTTTAGAAAACCCTTTTATTTTTAATTCTTCTCCTCGATTGGCACTAGTATTGATCTGGAAGTCGTGCCAATCAGCATTGAATGAATTTGAACAATAGCACTTCTACTCTTCCAGCGAGGGTTGCAACTTAACAACTGCGACGATTTCTTTGTGTAACTTTTTAGAGTTTCCTTCATTTGGTCAGCCAGTGGGTCTTATCCTTTTGAGTGTTCTTTGTTGTTTGAATAGCTCTTGTTATTCTCTATTCAACAAAAAATTTGATTCAATTTTCACATCTTTGGTTGTCTATTTTGCAAAGTTAGTGCATCCTTTTCATCCTAGGGTTTCTAGGTGTCTTTGAGTCATCCGAGCAGTTGCTTGATTTTTTCATTTCCATACTTCTCGTTGAATCAAGTCTTGTGGTATATTTCAGACTTGTTGCTTGATTGAAGTTTGTCTTTCGGTCAGTTCTTGTGAATAGAATTTTCAAGTTTCAACCTTGAGTGCATTTCAGTTTCTTTTCGCTACCAAACATAGATCACAATTGCTTTCTTTCGACTGAGTTTTGTTTTCTTTGAGTGATTAATCAATGTGTAAATGAAGAATTTCTTGTTTTGAGGAAATTGGTTTGGGTCTCTCTTTGATTTTCGAATCTTTGCCTCTTGCATGAATTTTGAGAGATTTCGTTAGTTGTCAAAGCATTGTGGATTGACTTGCATTATACATTTTTCATTGTTCTTATAAGAAAAATACAATTTTTTTTTTATTTTTTTCGCTTTATAAAATGAAATCTTTGTTTTGATTGACGTCTAAGTTAATTTAGTGAAAGGAAAGAAATTGTAGAAAAAAAAATCGCTTTAAGATCCTGCACTTGAAGAGAAAAGTGAATGTCATTTTATGCATTTGTTTTGTTTTCTGCATTGATTGTATGAGTTTCCTTCCCCTTCATTAACATATTTTTCATCGAAATGAATGATTTATTCTCTCATTTAACTACATCTTAGGGGTTCATATGACATTGGTAGGACTTTAAAACTGAGATATAATTCAAGATCAACCTTAAAATTTATTCAATCAACCTAAGGAGCATTTGGAACCTAACGAATCACATTTAGAGGTCTAGGCTCCAGATGTTTTCCAACATCGTTAAGCATAGGATTTGTCGCTAAAAGTCTGTGTTACAACCCAGGGGTGATATCCCGTCCCACGTATGGAGGTATATTGATGTATGAAAGTACATTTTGGGACACTCTCATCGAACAGTTACGCATCAGACATCAATACTACGAATTTGGACTCCCACGTACTGTCACGTATATTTTGGGAGACACCATTAGGCTGCAAACCTACCATAGGTAACTGAGTCAGCTGCCTTATAGACGTGATACACCAAACACAACATTCGTGGAGTTTGGTTGCCATATGTTAAGTCCTTGGTCATTTCTCTTTCATTTGATTACCAAGGTGTATATTGCAGTTCACAGCTACCTCGTAATCATTTTTCCTAGCTAACCCTTTTTTGATTTATTTATTTGTTTCTAAAATTAATTTCCCATGATCACATCGTTTACCTGTTAGAACATTTTTGGGCCACATCATGAGTAACTCCTTATAAAGATATTGTTTAAAGCCTTGAATTAATCATATTTTCCCTCTTCTGCTTTTTGAGATAAGATCATCGTGGTTGACCACGAATTTTAGTTTCCTTTGCATCGCCATCTTCCAAAGAGACATTGTCACTTGTCTCTTCTGACTCTTTGCCTTCGACTATGAATCATACTGATGAGTTCACTCTCAATATAAATATCCAACCTCTTGCTTCTCAGTCTCCTCCTGATGTTCCAGTAGGCTACATCGCCTACCCCTTGAATCTGTTATTTGATCCCATTGAAATCTCCCCTCAATGGCCATATATTCCATATGATACATCTACTGTATTGTTTGTGAATTCGCCGCATCCATCTCAGACCACTGCCCGTTAGTTATTCTCAATGGATTTTGAAGGAGAGGTTTCATCACCCCTGGAGGTTTCGAGCACCATCAGTGGCGTAGATTATTCTTTGTTCAAAGGACATCAATTCACTCCTCAGGTTTTTCCCTATGTGGAGGCCTCTCAGCCTTCCACCCAGTAGTATATTCCTCATGGTTACACCTCATTGGGACACTTGGTCTCGAATATGTCGAGTGCCACACATTTGTATTACAATACTATTTAGCATAATACCAGGGTATATTCCCTTGGTCCAAGTGTTTCCAACATATCTGTTTCCATGTCTACTCAAAATATTCACACCTACTCCCGCAAAGGCAACTATTTGTGTAGGTGTTTCTGCGACTCCTGTCAGTGTTTCTACATCGATCCCATCGAGTTTGGTTTCTAGTGGGGGTCCTACGCTGTTGAATGTTTCCCAATCCTCCATTAGACCATATGTGAGTGGAACTAAAGCTCACATCCCAGGTTCCTCTCAAGTTGTTGGTAGAATTCCTATGTCTATTGGATCATCTGGTCCAACAGGGTTAACATATGATCAATATCAGCAATTTTTGCAGAATCTTAACCAGCAACATTATATCTCGTATGGTTCCCAACAGTTGTAGACCCAACTGATAAATCCACAAGGATTTCAAGGGAAGTCTGGAATTCAGTCAGGGGGTTATACCTTTCAGTAGGGTCCTATATATGGTCGAAATTGACCTTATGGGAAACAAGGACAACCTTACGTGCAACAGGAAATGCCTTATGTACAAACTAGTCAACCTTTTGCTCATCAAGATTAGTTTTCCTATTTTCAGCAGGGACAACCTTCTAGTCAACCAGGCCAACCCCAATTTTAGCAGGGTTAGCCTTTTGTCCAGCAAGGAAAAACCTCCTTCTAGAAAATTCAAGTCTTTGTTCAGCCAGACCAACTTGGTCCCCAGGGGCAACTTGGCCAACCTCAACAACCTTAGGGTATCATGTCGTCTAATCCTCAGGGTACAATACAATGACTCCAAGGTCAGCCCTCGAGATCACAAGGTCAACCATTGGGTTCCCAAAGTTACCTTTTGGGTTCTCAGTGTCAACCAGAGGGAAATCCATTCCAAAAATTTCAGTAGCAAAATCAGTATGCTGCGAACTATGGTCAGGATAAACCTCAATGGTCTGTTGTAGGGAAAAGTCCATTTTTGGGTCAGAAAATGGGATATGGTACAAATCCAAAAGGTTACATTCCTTATGGACAAAATATGTATGGGAAAAACCTTTCAGGGCAGAACCCTTGGGGGCAGAATTTCTCCCAACCTAGATGGAATCTACAAATAGGCATGTATCAAAGACCGAACACCATGCGTTTCAATCCGCAATTTCCATTTCTCGCGACGTTGGAACTTCCTGATGTATAAAGATTGACCAATGATCCAATTCTTCACAATCTGTATTGGCTCCCAGTTCCAACCAAAATTCTGAGTGATTGCCTCAAGTTTGAAGGAAAATATGGGGAAGACTCCCAGGCACATGTTATGACGTTCCATCTTTGGTGCTCCTCCGATTCCTGGGTCAATGATTTTGTCCATCTACGTCTTTTTCAAAGAACATTGACTGGTGTCGTTGCAAAGTGGTACATTGAACTTCCACGCAGAATTTTTCAAGATTTCAACTCCTTAACCATGGCTTCCTTATGCACTTTTAGTTACATGTTCATTATGAAACAAGAACCCACCTCCTTACATCCTTAAAGAAAGATACTGCTACACATATCTCCGATCATATTCATGAATGGAGAAGGCATCATCGTTTGATTAAATTTGATATTCCTGATCAACTGTTGACAGAATGGTTTACCAAATCATTCATCTATCAGATCGCTAAAGATATTTCTATGGGGGAATTTGTAACAGAAGAGGAAGCCATAGCTCGTGCCCAATATCTCGATTTTGTCTATTCCAAATTTGGCATGTTATATAATATTTTACCCAACACTCCGCGCTCGAGCTCTCAGTCTGCAACCTCAAAAGCCCCGGTGACACTACCAGTGGACGGCGTCATTGGTTCTGTTTCCCAGACTTCCCGGAAGTCTTCTTCTGCTTCTAAGTAGAAATCATCTTCATTCTCGGATTTTGTTCCTCGGAATCCTCTGAATCCTAGAAAGACTTCAAAGGTCAATGTCTTTCAGTGTTTTGCGGCCAATAAATCCTTTAAAGGAAAAAAGAAGGGAAAGGGTAAATCTAAATTTGATGCCCCAAAGCAAGATTCCCCCAAACCTCACACTGATGATGGAGCTAAACATAAACTAAAATATCTTTGCCTGATATGTGATGATGATCATTACACCAAGGATTGTCCTCAACAAGCCAAGGTGAGTCGATTACTGAAAGGCACTCAAGGGACTCCGGATATTCTTAAAGAGTCGTTCCCATCAGAGCAGATTAAAATGGTGGAACAACCCCAATCTTCCATATATCTTGGTTCTCAAGTATTCATGATGAATGTTGCTGCACCCGTATCTATCGCTACCAGATCTAAAAATTATTCGGAATTGTGTCAGTTTGTGGGGAAATACATCACTGATTCTCCTACTTCTTCTTCCCTAGCCACTTATGGCCCTCTTCATATTGAAAGGCCGAGTTATGATCCCGTTTTATGACCACCTTCCAAAAGTGTGATCCACAAGTCCTCATATAATCCAAACACCTGTGCCACTCAACACTACAACATTGTTGAGGATTTGGCTCAGGCACCTTCAACTATGTCCACACTAGAGGTGCTTCATAGTTGTCTATCACAACGGAAAGCATTATTATCCTCTATCAGAGGAATCGATCCATATGATTTGAGCCTTATTTCTTTTGATCTGGAAAATTTCGCTCCCCATCTCCCTCATCAACTTGCCTTGATTATCCAAGTTTGTATTAATGGAAAGAATATCCGTAAGGTAGTCATGGATGAAGGTCCATCCACATGCATTATGTTTGTCTCATGTTGGAAGGCCATTGGTTCTCTGACCCTTAACCAACCTCAAAATGATTTGGAGGCCTTCGACAGAAGGGACTCTCGTCCTCTTGGTATCCTTTCCAGCTTTCCTATCATGTTGGAAGGGAAAACGGTCAACTTTGACGTTGAAGTCATTGATGCCAAACTCAATTATAATCTTCTCCTCAATCGCAGTTGGACTCACGCTATGCTTTGCGTGCGATCCACTCTCTTTCATGTTCTCTATTTCCCGCACAAAGGAAAGATCTTCACTGTTGATCAGTTGTCCTTTTTCTCTTCCGATTCTTCAGAAGCAAACCTTTCGTATGTAGAACATACCACCACACCCTATGAGAGTGTGGGGGCATGACTTCTCAAATATTCTGCCCTTATGGGTCTATTTTCTCTTCCTCCACCGAACACTACTCATATCAATATGATCTCCATTTCTTCTGATCCTTAGATCATCCCTTCACCTAATCAGGTCAAGTCGTTTGGTGATGTGATGCCTTGAAGTCTGGTAGAAGTCAATTATTGTGAAATCATCTCGGCTTTGGCTAATCATTCTGAACATGCTACTTCTAGCATGCATTTTGACGTGTAATCCCAGTCTCCTTGGCTCGGTTCCTTGGACTCGTCTGATCCCCTGAATGAGACATTTCCATCTGAAGAAAGTATCAAGGACATTATGTCTATCAAGAAAACACCCTGGAACTATACTCATCATCGTTCGTCGTTTCTCCCGAGCCCTGGAGTAGTTCAGTAGTGTCTTCAAAATATCTCTCCCCATGTTCTGCATGAGCCACTCCTGGCACCGATGTCGGTCCATGAGGTCTTCTCTAAGGGGAACATGGGAAGTGTCACTAAGACAATTCGTATTGACATTTCTATGAAACCAGGAATTGTCGAAAACATTCACATTGGGGTGACTTGCTCTCCATATGATGTCAAGATCTATACTAGTCTCTTTCAAAAAGTTCAAGATGCTTTTGCATGTTCCTACGAGGAAATGTCTGGTATCGACCCAAGTATAGTGGTGCATGAAATACCGACTTACCATGACACAAAGCCTGTTCATCAGCAACTTCGCCCTATGCACCCTAGAAAGGCGGTTGCCATAAAGGGAGAGGTTGAAAAACTTCTTAAGGATGGATTTATTTATCCAATTCCATTGACAGATTGGGTGTCCAATATTGTCTCTGACAATAAAAAGTAGGGTACCATTCGCGTTTCTATTGATTATCGAGACATAAATCGGGCTTGCCCGAAGGATAACTATCCCAATCCATTTATTGACCAAATCATCGATGAATGCGATAGGAGTGAGATATTATCCTTTATGGATGGTTTTTCTGGCTACAACTAGATTAACATCTTGCCGACTGATCAACACAAGACTTCCTTTATCTTTCCACGGGCAACCTTTGCTTCTAAAAATCACCCTTTCGGTTTGAAGAATGTCGGTGCTACCTTTCAGCACGCAATGTCCTATGCTTTCCATGACATTAAGCACATCGTATAGCCTTACCTGGATGACCTCCCTGCTCATTCAGCTAAGTGTCGTGACCATCTTGCACACCTTTGGGATATTTTTCTACGCTACTGACACTATAATATTCGTTTTAATCCACATAAATGTGTTTTCTGTGTTGAATCTGGCAGACTCCTTGGGTTTTTCATCTCTAAATAAGGCATTCGTCTCGATCCATTGAAATTCGAGGCTATCATTAATTTACCCCCTCCCTCCTCTTAATATCAATTGCAGAGTCTGCAAGGGAAAGCTAATTTCCCACATCATTTCGTTCCCAACTATGTAGAGCTCGCTAAGGATTTTACACGATTATTGAAACAAGGGATCCCCTTTCTGTGGGATGAAATTTCTCAATGCCCCTTCGATGCTTTAAAGAACGTTTTCATTAATGCTGCTTTACTGCATCCCCCCAAATTATGAGCATGACTATTTCCTTTACTTAACAGCTTCATCTGGTACTATTGCTATGGTGCTAGTCCAGGACGACGAAGACGGTATTGAACATGTTATGTATTACCTCAGCCATAACCTTATGGATACAGAGACTCGATATTCCCATGTCGAGAAACTAGCTTTAGATGCGGTACATGGTGTTCAATGCTTTCACCATTATATTCTCTTACGCATGACTACCATGATCTCTGCCTGCAATCATATGACTTATATTTTGACCAGCTAGTTGCTGGGGGGGGGAATATTCAAAATGGATTGTCATCTTATAGGATTTTGATTTGGAATTCACTACTGCCAAAGAAAAGAAACCATCGGTTTTCACTGAATTGATATGCTCCCTTCCCTCTTCCTTCACTCCATCCACTATTGATGAGCGCATTCCAGATGACACTCTCTTCCTTATCAGCACTATCGATTCGTGGTATGGTGATATCATCATGTATCTCCAAACCCAAACCTTTAGATCTGAGTTGGAAAAGTGTGATCATTGACGTATTCGACATCATTCTCAACCATATCATATCATTGGGGATACTTTATACTGCATCGACTTCGATTCGATTCTTCATCACTGTTTGAATTTCGAAGAAGCAGAGAGAGTGCTCAACGACTGCCACTCTAGGGCATGTGGTGGTCATATGTCTGGCTATACCATAGCTCAAAAAATCCTTCATGTTGTTTCTTTATGGCCTTCTATTTTCAAATACTACATCCTTTTCGTCCGTAAATTCCATGCTTGCCAGATCTACCAGCAGAAGATGCGTGCCCCACCCGCACCCTTACACCTAGTTGTTACCGTCGTCCCATTTTCTAAATGGGGCATTGAATTCATGACATGTAACCCTCACTCGGCTGGGGGGCATGCTTATATCATCATCATTTTTGACTATTTCACTAAATGGGCTAAGGTGATGCCGACATATGCTGCTGACGGTAAAAATGTGCCTCAATTTCTCTTCAATCATGTTATCACTCGGTTCGATGTTCCTCAAGCCATTGTCACCAACCATGGCTCTCATTTTCGACATTACATGATGGCTGAGCTGACTTCTCAGTTGGGCTTGCGTCAAGATAGCTCAACTACATATTACCCTCTAGCCAATGGCCAAGTTGAAGCAGTAAATAAAGTCTTAGTTACTATGCTTCAGTTCACTATCGGGATGCACAATTCAAATTGGAATTCATGTTGTTTTCAGCTCCTTGGGCATACCAAACCTTCTCCAAGAATGCTACTGGATTCACTCCATTTCAGCTAGTATATGGCCTCGAAGCAACCTTGTCGATTGAATGTGAATTCCTTCCCGAAAATTAGTAGTTGAATTGCTTCTGAATACCTCGCCAGGGGAGGAATGTCTCTTGTATCTTGAAAGGCTTGATGAAAATCAATGCTTCGCAGCTTTGGTTACCGAATCACAGAAGAAATGGATCAAATTCCATTTTGATTAGACGGTTTCCCCACGTTCCTTCTCTTAAGGAGACTTAGTCCTTCTCTATGACCAAGCGCAGGGTAAATTGGGGGAAGGATAACTCGAACCTATGTGGCATGTGTCGCACATCGTAAAACATGTTTTGCAGAAAGGGGCCTATGAGTTGATTGACTATGAAAGAAATAATTTGGACAAGCCCCGTAACGGGCTTTATCTAAAGAAATATTATGCGTGATTTTATCGTGTAATTACTTGTGTACATTATTGTGCTTTTAATTTCTGTACATTTTGGTTTGGTGTGCATCTGTAAGTGGCTTTCTTGCTTATCTTGTTTTACTTGATTTACTGATGTCTTTGACTCCTTATGTTGTTTTCATTGATGGTGCCTACTGTAGTACCCAAAATCAATCTTCTGTGCCCTGGGTTATGTATGAACCTAATGGTGAGTTAGTAGATCTGCAAGGTATATGTTTAGGTCATACAACCAATAATATTACTGAATGCAGTGCAGTTATTGAGCTTCTGTCCAAAGCAATCTCTCTCTACATTAGAGAACTAGTTGCTAACCTCGATTCACAACTTGTTGTCCTACAACTCAATTGGAAATATTCTGTCAGACACCCTCAAATTTTGAGAATGTATCTGCGTGTTCGTCTTTTGGAGAGAACTTTTGATTACATTACATATCATCACATTCCATGACACATGAATACATTAACAAATGCATTGCCTAATTATGTTCTAGATATACATTTGTGAAATTTATAATCATTACAACATGCATGGAACAGGAAAATGACACAAACACACACACACACACACACACACACACATATCGACTTGGTTTGCAAATAGTGTTCAAAGTACATCATAACCCCAAAAAAATAAAATATGTTCTGGTACATAGCGAGACTCACAAGTCTCGGCAAAAATATAGTTGTAGAAAGAAAAATTAAACTAATCAGCATGATGATCATGATAGCAGGCTAATTCTTGAATAACTCAAGTCAACAGTCCATGAATGCGATCATATACTCTGATAGTATGCCACTAGTACTGATGGGGAATGTCTCCCATTCAAGCATACTCTTGAATCCCAATAGTCAGAGCATCCAGGTTCCAAGCAATCCCTTCTTCTGCATCCACTCCTTCCACATATGGAGTAGCCTCTAAGTCTCTCACCACCGTTCTGGCGATCGGTGACATTCCTTTTTGCCTCTGCAGTTCGACATCTGCGACACATAAAGTTTCAATATCAACATATATATATATATATATATATATAACATAAAGCATGCAAAAGACAACAAGAACATTTTTTTACCTTTGTCATCCCATTGTTCACCCGCTGGAAGTGGTAAATCAAGATCACCCCATAAATCCGTCCCAGAGTGTGGTCAATCCTCCACTACAATCAGTTGACACCTCAGCTATGTAAAGAAGGCAGGTTTGAATGACATCTGATGTCTGCTTCCTCCACAAGGCATCAACTTTTCGCACATCGTTAGTCGTGGCTCCTGTGGTAATAGTGTTGCTACCTCTGCCCCCTGGTATTGGAACAGTGGTATCCATTCCAGGAAGATTTCCGTCAAGATGGATCCATAGCCTAATTGCTTCAATTTACTGTTTTTCAACTTTGTGAGCTGCTTTTTCATATTTTCCACCACACCCTCTGACCAGTTAAAAATGGTGGGTACCATACAATCCACCGCAGTCTATAGTTGAGCCTTGGTGACCTCATTTGATGCTTGCACCCCAGCCACACGTGTAATGGTATATAACACTACTTTGAGCAGTAGATTGGCCATAGTGCTTATTGCTATATTTCCACCAGAAGATCTTGTTGCCTTGGAGCATGCTCTCCCAATGAGCATGTCCATGATTTCTCCCATTATTCGGGCTCGAGTCAAACGTGCTCTTGCCCCTTTACATGAGAAGCTAGTAATGAAGTAGATGTTAGCCACTTCAATTGGAAGTTCCTGATCACCCAGAATAAACCTCTCCCGATCTGTATCCCAGATGCTGATCAAGTATTGTAATAGATCCGGTTGGGATCTTATGTTGGAAGTCATGAACAAATTGAGGAGCCCACAGTTCCTCAATGCAACAATACAATCTTTGTCCTCCATGGCTGCTCTATCAACATTGTTGTGATCTCTCTCTTTCCATTCGATCACCATGATTGATTGCTCTTCCTCCCTGCAAACGACGTTCACATGATTTAGTATTAGCATTCATGCTAAGGAATTTGGCTTTAAATGGTTTTTTCAAGAGTATTTTTCCGCATTTTTGCGCTCTGCGGGCGACACGACTGTTTTAAAAATAGTGCTGTTGATCGGTGCCCTGCCTGTTTTAAAAACAACAGTATGAAGCGATCTCGAAATGGGATCCCCGCGCTGATCTACCACAACCATTGGTTAAAAATCCTCCTCATAAAATTTAAAACATTCCATGAAAAATAATAAAACAAGTATTGAAATGTAGGGAGGGAGTGCACCTCTTACCTGGCAGTGGAAATTTGTTGATTGGCCTCTCGGATCTCACACGATATGCTCCTGAAGAATTAAGGTAAAAGAGGGTAAAAAACTTCTTCTCAAGAGTGTGAAAGTGAAAAGTGAATTTTTTTTCACTTTCTCTATTTTTTATAAGTGCTCAAAGTCACTTTAGGGTTTTTTATCATATTTAAATAATATTTTAATGTTTTTACCTCGAAAATAGATTATGGGTTTGTTCTTGTGCAGTGACAGGGTTAATTTCTTCACAGATGACATATTTATGAGTTCCAATTTATTACTTTTTCAGACTCGATAAAAATAAATGAAAAGTAACCCCATGGAGTCATCTTTCAGCTCTTTTCTGACTCTCTAAATGTGAAAAGATCACCGAGTTCTTGTCGTTTTGAGCTCGTTAAAGTTCATGAAACATCATTTACCCAGTATACATTTACCCCTTTTTCAGGTTGGGATAAATTATTTATGAAAATAGAATACCTTATCCAATCATGACTAAGAGGTTCTCTCAGACTTTGTTTTCTACCTTTCTGAGTATGAGGGACTATTTACGAAAAGGGCCATCTAGAGTTTTCTTTTTGAATTTTTTCAAACTCTCTAAACATGAAAAGGCATCGAGTTCCACCTTTGTCGGGCTCATTAAAATTTAATGACATTGGATACATCATCATGAAGACACTGAATTCTTCCTTCCAGTGGCTTGTAAAATGCACTAGGATGGATTTGTCTAAAGGAAAAACTTATATAAAAAGAATATTTTATCCCCTTCAAGCTCGTATAAAAAAATTATTGGGGTACTCGCCAGAAATGGTGGGGGAAAATATAAACTATTAATCAGTTGTGTTAGAAGTATGTGGCTCTTGAACATGACACATCCTCTATTTTGTGTCGAGCTGGGGATATCCTACATTCGTCACTTTTCCTCCATGGGTTTGGGAAATCTATTTTTCCTCTCATGCCATTACCATTTTTCGTCAACATGACCTATGATTCCATTTGAGTCAAATACTGCCAAACTCTAGAATTGTGTCACCGACATGTTCAAGAGAAGTTCCTTCTACGTATTATTTGTTGCTTGATTCTCTGATCACTTTAATTATTGTCTTATTTCCTTCATCTCGTGTCGATGATGTGGGATGGATTATGGCCATACTTTGACAGATCACTTCCTATCGACTTCAGCTCATTATCCGAGAAATTTATCCAGAGATCCCTTTTTCAGTACCTTAAAACCTGCATGCCCTAATGGTAGGTTGTTCACATCTGACGATAGGCTTACATCATTGGCCTTTGATCAGATGATTTCACGAGTGTTCGATGTTAACTCCTTATTCACATCTCGTGGATTGTATTTCTAGTTCCTTGAGGGTCATTGTCATTATTGGTGGTTTCTCTCGCGCAAGTTAAAAATTTACATCATTGACTGGTAATCAAGTGATTCTCTTGCATGTTCGACATCAACTGATTTATTCACATGCCTCAATTTGTACTTGATCAGGTCATGATGGAGTGCAAGACCCTAGGCTTTGTCTGATAAATCCTAAGCTGCAAGGCGATATATATTATTCATGATTGGACACATGAATCTTTCTTTTGGATGGCTACGACCATACCTTGAATCTATATTTGTGATCCTCTTTAGTTGGATGGTCGCGACCATACCTCAGATCCTGTTTCATGATCTCTTTTATGGATTGATGCGTCCATACCTCATATAATTTGATTATCTTATATATTTTAGTTATTTATATATCTACTTGTTTACGCAGGTTTTTCAATGACAGTGTCTTGGTCTTGGCATGTATTCGTAAAGAATTTCACCCCTCACTCTCATTCGGCCATCATGCTTTAGGGAGCATCTCTTACACAAAAATTTTTCATTGTCCCTGTACTCCCCATTCCTGATCTTGGAGACCCTTAATAGTGAACCCTGTGTCTATTTTCCATCATGAAAATGTGCCATCATATCCCTTCCAGAATAATGAGTAAACTCTCTATTGACCATTCCTGGAGCAGCTCCTTAAAAACATGGTTATCTGGAGTGGCACGCCCTCTGTGGGTATTTATGACGTTGATGGATATTTTTTGGTCTAGGGCAGTGGTGATCAGTGCTATAATTAGGATCATACCCACACTGATCCTCTTCTTGATTTTTTTTGAAATGGAAGTGAAGCTTCGAGATCTAGAGGCTTTGTGGCGGAGAGGTAGTTGTTTGTTCTTGAGGATAGATTCGAGCTTCTCCCTATGGGCTTCTTGTTCCTACAAAATTGGAACCACCCAAAGGGATAACCCATTTCCCCACCTTAAGTGGATCCATGTTCCCTCTTCCCTTGCTATAAAATGGACATCCTCCCATAAATCTTCTAGTTAGAAGAGAGATAGAAGAACAACAGAGAGATATTTGATGCTATAGGTATCGAGAGAGAGTTGAGACCTTTTTCCCTTCACATAAAGTTGAAATGAGTGCTTTAGAGACGTGCCTTGATCCCTTCCCATTGAAGGAGAGTTGTGACATCAAGGCGCAGGTTGTAACTCCCCCTCTCTATTTTAATATAATACGATTGATTCATGTTTTCCATTCTTGTATTTAATGTATGATTGGATTCTTAGTTCTCCTTGATCAAATAAGTAGATTGTTTATGTAAGATATATGTTATGCTTTCACGTTTGATGTTTTTTGTTCCCTTGTGCAAATAACCAAGCACAAGTGATGGCGAGGGCCTGACTACGGGACGTGAAGGATCAACTGATTCAAGCGAGGAACAACATCAGATCGAGGTAGGTGATCTATTCACGATATGCATCCATTTGCAGTCTAGAAAATTAGGCTTCTAATTGTTCCCTATTGTTACTAGACCCATCCTAGGACTAGAGGGATCGTCTTTTTCCTCAGAGAGGATTTTCCTACGTAACAACTTCCTAAATTCTTCTTTAAATAGGTCATGTTGGAATTTATTCTATAAATTTTCTTATGGGAGATTCCAAAAGTTGATAATTCAACCATAGTGAGTGGAAATCGTGTTGATTCTTTGGTCCAATCTTTATATCTTGGGTCATGAAAGTTTAGTAATTATGATCAAAGGAAATTGGGGTTCCTAAATTCATATTTAAACAGGTCATGTTGGAATTTCTACTATAAATTTTCTTTTGGGAGGTTCAAAAATCTAAAACTTAGACCATAGTGAGGGGAAATCTCATTGCTCATTTGTTCCAACTTTCATATCTTAGGTTATGATTTTTTAGGATATATGATATGAGGAAGTATATATTTCTATATGCTCCTAAAATCATGCATCAAATAGTTTGTGTTGGTAATTATGTTATAAATTTCCTTCTTGGAGGTTCCATAAGCTGAAACTTGGATCATAGTGTGGGGAAATCCTTTTAATCACCTAGTCCATGTTTCATATATGTGGTTGTTATGCAACCAACTCACAAAATAAAATAAAAGATAGATCAACGACTTAGAAATCAACCTCTTTGAGGGGGAAACCTCCTTTACATTACATAAATGAACAATTATTGGATGGGTCAAATGATAAAAACCTAATTTATATATATAGGAGTCTAAGGGGTCCCAATGTAATTAAAGCCTACATAACAATAATAATGTATGGGAACAACAATAACAATAAGGGGGCTACACGAACAATAATAATCATACACTAGTATTATAGGGACCTAACATGCCCCTCTCCTTTAAAAAAGTGTTGTCCTCAACGCTTGAGTAGTTGTAGATTCTTTGGTATAAAAATCTCATCCTCCCATGTGGAATCGTCAATGGGTAAGTTCTTCTACTTGATGAGATACTCTGAAATTGATCGATTTCATAGTTGTCAAGCTCCCTTTTTTGTGACTACTTCAGGTTCCAATATGATGCTTCCTTGCTCATCATGTTCTAGAAATATTGTTTGAACTAGGAGTTTGTCACTGTTGAACTCATCCATGGTAAATACACACAAATAGAAAAGAATATAAAACAATGGAAAAGATAAGCATGAGTTGCATTATTATTCAAAAATATGCATATATATAATACATTGGAGTGACCCTTGGTTTCACATTCCAAGTGGTCTCTTGGACTCCTTTTGTCCATTCGCCTTTTAGACCTACCCATAGAGGATTAGGTGTCCAACATTGCCCCCTTAATCCGAAGGGGTATGTGTGAGTCCAAGAAGAGAGTTTTAATACAAAATGGAAAAGTATGCATGGAATCACTAGGTTGAATGAGCTCTCTGAAATGTTGGTATAAAGAGGTGGTTTAAGGATGACCACCAATGCTGAAATGCTTAGTGTAGTTCCTGGAACTCTTTCGAATATGGAAATAAGCTAAGGTCTTCTGCTAGAGGAAATGCTCCTCATATTTTGAAGAGGGAGACCTTCAAGCTAGAAGAAGGGAGGTCTACAACCTGCAATGGTTTAAGGATGACCACCAACTCTGGAATGATTGATGCATTTCTTGGAACTCTACCAAATCTGGCAAGAAGCTAAAGTCTTTTGCCAGAGGAAGTCTCCCTAATTATTTGAAGAGGAAGAATATCAAACTCGCATATATGGTTTAAGGATGACCACCAACCAAATTCATGCTCATGGGCATCCATGTCTCTAGCTACAACTCTGAATTTGGAATGATAGGTTGTGGCTCAGGCTCGCTTGAATTGTTGTGTCTCTGGAAACAACTCTGAATCTAGAATGAAAATTTGTGGCTCAAGCTCACTTGAATTGTTGTGTCTCTAGCTACAACTATGAATCTAGAATGACAGGTTGTGGCTCAGCCTCGCTTGAACTGTTGTGTCGTTGGCTACAACTCTGAATCTGGAAATACATTTTGTGGCTCAGGCTCGCTTGAACTACCGCATCTCTGGCTACAAATCTAAATATGGAATGACAGGTTATTGCTTAGGCTCACTTGATGTGGCTTTGAAGCTTGTAGATGCATCATTTACCCCCCATCAGGTACAAGGTGAGATGATGTTGAAAAATCAATTGCAAGACCTTTTAATATTCTAGAATAAATGATGTCATATGATGAAACATATTCTTGGCTATTGATGCCCATTGCTAAGAAGCAATCCATCCAAGATGAATCTTTGTTCTTGCAGGAGGCTTGTTTTTGAAGAATTTATGTGAAGAATGGGTGTGTTGACCACAGTTCTTGCATGGGTGAAGATCGAAATATTAATATTTCATGTGGCCAACTCGAAAACAGTGTTGTCATTTTTCAATCTGTTTTTGTTGTTGTGGAAGAGGAGTAGAATCTAGAACAACTGTAGGTGATCTATCATGAAGAAATCCAGCACTTTGAAATTTGATGGGCTTCGAGTAGTCCAGAATATGAAATGAAAACTCCTTGTCATATCCAAGACCATTTTTTTTCTTGTTATTGAGAAGCTCTACCCAAGTTCTGATGATGGTCTTGGGAGGTGAGGCGCGAGCTTCTGAATCTGCATACAAATATGCTCTTGTACTGGGCTCAGTGATCTGATAAATATCTTGTTGCTGATGGGAGTTTGTCTCCATGTTCTGAAAAAAAACAAGTTTAGAAAGACAACTCTTTTGTTGTAACTCCTCTTGTTGTAGCTCTGACTTGAGCTGCAAAAATTCAATCTTGTTGAGTGTATCATGTAAACAAGTTCTAATATCAGATAGAAAATTCTTGCTTATTTTCACTGTATCATAATCAGTGGAATGTATTATAGTTTTAAGGAACTCTAATACCTCAGTAATTTTCGTCATTTTCTCTATCAAATAAGACTTCTCTCTAAACAAAATTTTCCCACAACAAGCTTAATATAGAAGGGAAGTGCTCTAGTATAGTTTTTGTTTTTAAACTTTTCAATAACATGTGCTGCTCACCAAATCCAACAACATTGCACCAAAGCTCATATGTTGTGCCACTCATGCACTAAAAACTTTAATACATGCAAAATGGGAATGTCCCAATTTAAAACCAGCTAAAACAGACACTATCAGTAACTCTTTACCAATCCCTCTTTCTTTTCTTTTATCTTTTTTATTTTTTATTTTTATTTTTATGATTATATTCCATCATATATTAAATTCCTCTTTAATATATATCATATGCCAAAAAAATATTTCGAATGCATGATTTGGAATAAAAATATCCAACCAAAAATTTTTCAATGGATCAACACATATGCATTCACCATTCATGCCATTGATCATTAAACTTCAACGTATTGTGATATTAATGTATCAGCCATTAAAAAATGTGACTTACCAAACACTAAAAACACTTGAACTTGGTCTTCAATGCACCATTTGTAGGTATATTAAAATAAAACCACCACAATTCTCAACTCCACTATACCAATGCTCATTTCAGTCATTCTGGTCATTGATAACCTACCGACAAAACAAAACTGACGCACCATGTTACACTGCACCAGATATAATTCAATGTTTCATTGCGCTTAGTTGCTGTGTGGAGGCACCCTCTTTATTGAAGCACTTGGAATATTACCACAGATGAAAGAAGCTCCAGGAATATACATAGTTGCTGGTGGTGCCCTCCAAAGTGGACATAGGGCAGAGGATGTGAGGCGGGAGGGAGATAAACAGGAAATATGGGGAGTAGTATAGGCTGTGGGGAGCGGGATGCTAGCGGGGAGAGTAGTAGAGGTGAGGGTGAGCGGTGAGGGTAGCAAAGGTGAGGGGGAATTGCAGGAGTGGGAGGTGGAGGGGGAGTAAGAGGGTACAGTGGGAGGGAGCACGTGGGAGTGGGAGGTGGAGGGGTTGTGTGGAGGGAGGCCGCCACGTGGAGGGAGGAGGGAGCGGAGGAGGCGTGGAGGTAGGGGTGAGCAAGGGAGGGGGGAGAAGAGGAGGTGTGGAGGGAGAGGTGAGCAGAGTAGCGGTGTGGAGAGTGCAAGAGTGAGGGAGCAGTGTGGAGAGTGTAGGAGCGAGGTGTGTGAGGGAGGAGACAAGTGTGTGTGGGAGTTGAGAAGGCAGGAGGGAGGAGGGGACAACATGCAAATGTGGAGAGCGTGCGGAGGGAGGACGTGGGTGCACTCAGTCTCTAGCTCTCGTAGTGCCGATTCCACTTTTCTCTCCCTCGGCTCTGGTTACTATTGAGGGAGGGGCTAGTACAACCCACTGCCCATCGTGACCATTTTCTTCTTTAGATTTATGTCACATTAGGAAATAAGGATTATCGAACTAGTGAGCGGACAACTGGTTTTTCTACTACTTCAAACTTGAAGATAAAGAAAACAATACCTGGAATTGCAAGGTATGAAACCATAGTAGAACAACAGGAGCATTTTTGAATTATTTTTCAGAATTGTACATGCCAACGCTATTCAAGGATAGGCTAGGGAGGTGTGACAAAAAATTAGACATAAAGGCCACACAATCAGGCTGATCATGTGAGATGTAGTAGATCAAATATCTCTATTACCATATTGAACTCATCCATGGTAAACACAGACAAATAGGAAATAATATACATCAATGGAAAATCATGAGTTGCATTATTATTCACAAAGATGCATATATATAATACATTGGAGTGACCCTTGGTTTCGCATTCCAAGTGGTCTCTTGGACTCCTTTTGTCCATTATCCTTCTACACCTACCCATAGATGATTAGGTGTCCAACAGTCACCTATAACCATCTTTAAGCATGAAACATGGAAAATTGGGTGCACTCGGGAGGATGCCAGAAGCTCGAATTTGTATGCCATGGAATTATTTTTTTTCAACACCTTGTAAGGACATTAGTACTTTGGTGATAATTTATTATCCTTGTTATATTTCCTAATGGAAATTTGTTTGTATCATTGTAGTCGTAAAAATACCAGTCACCTACATCAAAACTTCTTTCGTTGCAACGTTGACTTTCCTATTGTTTCATTTGATTCTGCACCAAAGTTAGGTTATCCTTTAGGAGTTGGAGAACTTATTGTTGATGTCAATGTGATATTCCACTGCTTGAACCTTAAAATTTTATCTTAAATATGATGTGATGGATGGTGGATGATGTCCATAAAGTGCCATAAATGGGGTCATTTTTTCCGCAGTGTGGAAGGAAGTGTTATACCACCATTTAGCTAGAGGTAACCAATTGACCCACTGTGTTTGTTTACCAGATACAACGCAACGAAGATATCCTTCTAAACATTTGTTCAAAATATCATTTTTCCCATAAAATTGAGTATGATAAGATGAGCTATGAGCTAGTTGAGTACCTAGATAATTCCGTCCCAAAATTTCCAGTGAAAATGTGATCTCTGTCGCTTCCAATAATCTTTGGGTTTCCATGTAGCTTTTGAATTGTTTCCATAAATGAAGTAGAAACTATACTAGCTTTAAATGGATGATATAATGCACAAAAGTGTGCATACTTGGTAAGTCTATCAACTACCACCATGATGAAACTCTTTCCTTCGGACTTGGGTAAACCTATGATAAAATCCATTGAAAGCTCCTCCCGACATTGACTTGGAATGGATAAAGGTTGTAGCAGTCTCAGGGTCTTAATTGTCTCAACTTTATTTTGTTGGCAGAACAAACATTCCACAACAAACTTTTGAATATCATACTTAGGGCCATCCAAAAGAAAATATTTCTTGACACTGTGGTAATTTTTAAAAAATCTTGAGTGTCCTCCTAACGGAGAGGTGTGCAATCCCAAAATAATATTTTGTTTTAGTTGGGAATTCTTACAAAGATATAAGTGACCTTTGTACCATAATGAATCATTTTTCCAGGTAAATGTATCAGATGTATTGGGATATTGTTGCAAATTTTGAATGAGTTTCTATAATTCTTCGTCATTCTCCCACTCCTCCCTTTCTTCGTTTATCCAATATAGTTGGATAATAGAAATTGCACAAAGCTATGCTTCCACGTCCTCATCCTTTCTTGAGAGAGAATCTGGAACAAGATTTTGCTTCCTTTTTTTGTAGATGATTTCAAAGTCATATCCCAACATATTTGTGACCCATTTTTGTTGCTCTTATGAAGATGGTCTTTGTTCCAAAAAGTATTGAACAATATCATGATCCGCTTTTACCTTAAAGTGCCTTCCCATTAGGCAACGTTGTGATATCTTTAATGTGTGTAGTATTGCCAACATTTCCTTCTCATAAATAGATTTATGTAAATAATTTCCTTTCATTGGATAAATTTCAAAAGAAATGGATCTTCCTTCTTGCATTAAAACCACACCAATTTCATTTCCAAAGGCATCAGATTCCATAATAAAGGTTTTTGTGAAGTCTGGCATAGCTAAGACCAATGCTTGCACATTTCCTCTTTAAGATGTTCAAAGGCCTTAGTTTCTTCTGGAGTCCAAGAAAATGATTTTTTATTCAATAAATTGTTATAGGTGTTTTAACCCAAGAAATCCTCGTAAATGCTTTAGGGTTGTGTAGATTTTCCATTCCTTAATGGCTTTAATTTTTTTAGGGTCTACCTTAACACCATCATGAGATACAATATGACCCAGATATTCCACCTCTTGTACTCCAAAGAAGCATTTGGAGGTTTTTGCATACAATTTTTTCTCCTCCAATAGTTTAAGCACCCTGTCAACATGTTGAACATGATCCTTCCAAGACTTGTTGTAGATTAGTATATCATCAAAAAATACTAACCTAAGGAAGGGTTTGAAAATGGAATTGATCAATCCTTGAAATGCAGAAGGTTCATTGGTAAGTACAAAATGCATGACTAAAAATTCATAATGACCCTCGTGAGTTCTAAATGTTGCTTTCAGAATGTGTTCGGTCTTAATTCTAATCTGATGATAACTTGAATGGGGATCTAACTTGGTGAAGTAAATTTCTCCATTTAATTTATCCAATAATTCATCAATCATAAAGGAATGGGAAATTTATCTTTAATAGTGAGCTTGTTGAGATCCCTATAATTTGGAAACATGCACCACGATCTATCCTTCTTATGCACAAAAACTATTGGAGAAGAGAAATAACTTTGACTAGGTTGAATTATACCAACCTCTAGCACTTATGCAATCACTCATTCAATTTCTCTCTTTTGAGCATAGGGATATCTGTAAGGTCTGATGTTTGGAGGAACACTTCCTAGAATCAAATGAATAACACGATCATGATCACAAATAGGTGAGAGGCCTTTGGGAGTCTCAAACACCTTGGAATTATTGTCCAAGACTTTTTTGGAGTTCTGGAGAAATAGAGGATTTTGATGTTTGAACTTGTAGTGAGCATAATTGTGCAATTATGCCTCGTTGTTATTTCTTCAAAAGTTTTTTCATGACATTAGAGTTGATTGTCCTTCCCATTTTCCCTGTGATACCCCGTAATATAACCTCCTTTCCTTCCCAAAAAAAATTCAAGAAACTTTCTTGAAAATTAAAAGCTATAGTCCCCTAATATTGTAACCATTGGACTATTACAACATCAACACCACCCATTGGAATAGAAAGCATTGGACTATTCAATACATATTCTCCCATGGTTAGCTTGATATTATGGCACTTTTCAGAGAAGTTTATAGTTCCTCCATTTGCAACCATCACTTGACATTCTGGTGCTCGATATATGAAGCAATTCAATTCCCTGGCTATCTTAAAATGAATAAAATTATCTGTACTACTTGAATCAATCAGCGCTATTACCTTTTTTTTCTTGGTATATCCTTCTATCATGACAGGTTGAGGATTGGTAATTCCTTCCAATTCATTACAAGATATGGTTGGATTCATTTCTTCCTTCTCCGGGGTTGGTTCCTGGTGTATATCCTCCTTTTTTGATGTTTCTTTTTCCTTTTCTTCCTCCTCTTCACAATATATGTAAATAATTCTTCTTGGTGCACTTATGACCTTTAGTGTATTTTCTATCACAACTATAACAAAGAAATTTTTCTATTTTTTCCTCTAATTATTGTGGTGCCAACCTTGCAGGTTGTGGATTTCTAGGAGTAGCAACATTTCCATTTTTATAGTTGTGATTGGTAGACTTATTTGTTGCCATAATTTTTCTTTCAACTTTTCTTGCCACCCTGAATGCCTTCTCCAATGAATCACATTCCCAAAGGTGAACCTCATGTTGGATTTTATCCTTTAAAGTCCCTATGACTACATAAATCCTATGCTGCTCTTGAATATTTTCTACCCTGATATTCAATTTTTGGAAGTCCTCAATGTGCTCTGCCATTGAACCCTTTTTTTCTTAGATTTATCAATTGGCTAAAGAATATGTTGCTATTTGTATCCTCATAATATGATATCATTTCCTCCATAAAAATTAACCAAGTGAAAAATAGTTTACGAGAAAAAAGTCATCGATACCATATAAACTAATTGGGTTCTAAATATAAAGTTGCAATGTGTACCTTTTGTGTGTTTTTCACATTATGGAGATCAAAATAGTGTTCCATCTATAGTATCCATGTTACTGGATCCTTGCCATAAAACTACCTCATATCGATATTTTGAATGAGGTGGGTCTTAAATCCAACATTAGATTCTATGAAATCATGATTAACATTTCTTTTTTTCTCACGATGATTTTCTTCTACTACCCTTTTGCCATTAGGAAAAATTTCTTGTAGCAACTTTGTCAAACCTTCCTTCAAATCTTCCATGTATGATTTTAGACCATTCTTCATGTCTTCCATGTTTCCTTTCATTTTTTCTTCTATACCATTGATCTTAGCTTCCGTTCCATCCATGCCTTTATTAAAACCATCCATATTAGCTTCCATTTCGTTTGTGGTTACGTTTTGTGAAAATGAAATTTGTTGCACCCGGTCTCATAATTTTGATATATCATTTTTCACTTATTCCTCTTCATGCATCGTAGTATATATTTATGAGGGCTTAATGGGTGTGGAACTCTTTTTGTGCCCTTGGAATAACTTCAAATAGATTTTTTAAATAAAATTTATGCAATTTAAAAACAAAAAAGACACCGTTTTCTTGCTTTTGAGGAGCTCGATATTGAAACTAATGTATCTCTTTGATTTCGTATCCCCAAGATTTAATTTTAGTGATGTAGTATCCATTTCAGTCTTCTTTCTAATGCCATGGGTCAGACCTAATTTAGATTCTTCAAGACATAGGTATGCCTGATCTCCCACAATGACCTAATTATGGACTGGTTAAGTAGAGAAAAATTTTATGACATGCCATGTGTCACTATTTTTACCTTCGGCTCTGAAATCGATACACAAGAAATAACAATACTTTCACTTTCGGCAACGTTTTACATAATTCCAATCTGATGCCTAAAATGAAAATTATGACGATTTTTCCTAGGTCACCTATTTGAGATGAAATTATGGAGCCTGTAAAAACCCTAACTTCCAAATATCATATCTTTGAAAATTTTGCGAACCAAGGTCTGAACTTTTTACACGAAAATCATCAAGATTTTGGATTCACGTGGTAAAAAGTTCAACTTCTGAAGCCTTGCAGGAAAAAAGTTATAGAGAAAATTCCAAGATGTCCTGTTTGAAGAAGCGAAACCCTAGAATCCAAAGCTCTCAAACCAAATGTTATGCAACAATATCACAAAATAGAAGAAAATATAGATCAACAACTTAGAAATCAGCCTCTTTGAGGGGGAAACCTCCTTTAAATTACATAAATGAACAATTCTTAGATGGTTCAAATGAAAAAAATCTACTTTCTATATATAGGAGTCTAATGAGTCCCAATATAATCAGAGCCTACATAACATTAATAATGTAAGGGAACAACAATAAAAATAGTGGGATTCTATGGGGAATAATGATAACACTATGGGGACTACATGGGCACAATGTAATAACAATAAGGGGGATACACTAACAATAAAAATAAGGGGATAAACTAGTATTATAGGGACCTAATGGTGGTTGTGATATTTTAGGAGATATGATCAAAGGAAGTCAAGATTCCTAGTTGCTCCTAATATCATGCATCAAATAGGCTATGTTGGAATTTCTAATAAATTTTCATCTGGGAGTTTTCAGATGTTAAAAATTGGATGATAGTGAATATAACTCCCACTAATCATTTGGTTCAATCTTCAAAACTTGGAATAAAGTGAAATACTATAATTTAGGAGATATTCCCTTAGGAAGTTGCTATATTATTTTGCATGCAAAGTGTTTGAAGAAAAACCTAAATGGTTTAATGATTCATTATATACAATTTTTTTAATGAAATGTCCCAAAGAAAATGTTTTTTTGTAGATGGGTATAGTATTTTTGTATGATAGCATTGTTGTATGATAGTAGTATTATAGTTAATATATGTCTGTTTTCATGCAAATCATTTGAAGAAAAGTGTTAAAGGTGTTGTATTACAATTTCCATACAAGCTAATTGATAAAATAACTCAAATCCAAAAACCAAAAGTTGCATCATTGAGTGGTATATTTCAATTAGTATGTTACAAGTGGAATCATAGCAATATTTTCTAATTGATTTCGTAAAAAATGTTTGAAAAAGAATTCTACAAGAAAAAGACTACTTAATTGGTTGTATTCAAAGTATTTGAAGAAAGGTTTACATGTAAAGTGTTTGAAAAAATGTATGAGAGATGAAAATCAAGTTTTTGCAATATGGTTAGGATAAATTTAGTAGAGATATGTCAAAAAGTGGTATAAGAGCTTATTTTCAAGATAGTAAAAAGAAAAATTAAATTTTGGGTACCCCGTAACCTCTGTAAGTCATATAAGGAACTAGGTATATGAAAACCCTAAATTGGTTATGCATTGCATATTATTTGGTATCATTAATATATTTAATTTGTATATTTATATGTGTTTCTAATTATTGTATTATTTCCATGCATTTAATTTGTTTCTCATTCCCTATTGCGTTCTCTTTAATTTCTATGGGATAAAACAATTATCTGAATGTCCAGATTTACTTATTTATCAAATGAATTGCATACATATTTTTGCAAGAATGTACTTTTTTGTGTCCAGAGTGGAAGATTTTAACGTGTGCCAACTAATTGCAATTCTAATAGATATCAAGAAATTTTAAATATTCTTGACTCACTCTACATTTAATAATATGTTCTATTTTATTTCTTATGAATGCAATAAACATATCCATGGACCAATTGGCACAAAATTAATGTTTTATCCAATAGCACGAGTGTTTTATAATAGGAAGTATTAAACCCATTCATGATATATAATACCTTCCATAAATATTAAATGAATACTAATTATATATGTGAAAAAGAAACCATAAGTTTATTAAGTATTCATTAGTGAATAGATGTCGGTATTGAAGTGTGAATTAACTCCTTTTGATTTCAAATTTGGAAGTAGCTTCAATAATGATATTATTGATGAACCAATTCTATACATATAGTTCCCGCATCTTGTAATATCATGCCATTGAATTGAAAATTAAAATGTAACATAACTTATGCGTACAAATTTCCTAACATTTTTAGTAACGTCGATGAGGAGGTGCTAAAGGGATTAGAGCATTGGTAGTTTGGTTCTTTAGTTCTTTAATTTTTTCCTTTTCGTTTTGTGCCAACATTTACAACTTGAATGGGGAGAAACAGTAAGAAAAGGTGTAAGAACATGCAAATTCACTTTAATGAGTTTCTCCAAGGCCTCATTATGTTGGAACAATTTATTTCCTTGATTCAAGTGTGTTCTCTTTTCGCTAAAAAAGAGAGTTATGATTCATCAAAAGGAAAACCTAAATTATTTCAAAAGATAGCTTGGTGATATCAAGGTCTAAGTAGTATAAGGGGTTCAAATACAAGGCCATTGTCAAGATTGATTAAATTTTCTTTGAGTGTGGTGTATTTTACTTGAGCATGTTAATTTCCTTTATCTCTTTAGTATTAGGGGTAGAATTATTAAAGGATAGGAAATGAAGTATCATTTCTTAAGTGTTGTAAGAACATTCATTAATCCATTTGCAAGAAAGAACTCTAGACTAGCAAGAAAATTTAAAGATGCTTAATAATTTCTTGAGTAAAGGAGGGTATATCACCATAAGGATTTTTTCAAATACTTGTTCAAAGAAATAGAAGAGGAAATAATCCATAAGAAGCTTAAGTGAAAACAAGATCAATAAGATTTTATAAATCATGCAAATGATATCAAAGAACCATGGACTATTGGAAATACTGGGGGGGGGGGGGGGTGAATTGGTATTTCAGTAATAACTTAATTTATACTAAATTTAACCATTATTTCATTCATCAATATATCATGAAAGAAACAACATGAATACCATTAAAATCACACACATGGGACACATATATTTTGAGGTGAACACCCTTCTAGGAAAAAAACCATTTAACGCTTTCAATGTATGTCTTAAAGAATTACATCAATAGGAAGCTCCAACTTCCAAGATTCTCTAACAATAAATGGAAGAAGTCCCTAACTCCATGGTTTTATCATCGCAAACTGAAAGGAGTCTCCAACACCCAAGTTTTATTAGCTATAAGCTAAAAGGATGCTCCAACAACCCTACAAGCGCCAACTTGCCTTAGCACCACCCTACCACCCATAAGTGTTCTCATCCTCCAACCCAAAGGAGACTTCAATATCTACCTTGCACCACTCTTCCACCCTAATTATTGAAGATAGAAACAAAATTTGGGCTCCCATAAAAGGGACAATGCCCCACTTACAAGGATATACAAATAAATTTTATTGTTGTCTTTTTTGATATATAGCCATACCACAATTTGAATGCAATAATGTTTAGTCAATAAACTTCTCACAACCTTTGGGGCATCTTGTTGCATAGTATAATTCAATTCGCAAAGTAAAATTGTTAAACAAACACAAGAATCTACTCATACCTCAATTATTTTAAGATATTATACCAAAAAGGAAGATGAACATCAAGCAGCCACTAATTTTCTTTTTACTCCCACTATTGGCTCAAAATTTCCCTCTAATCAACCATTCAATTTGTGAACAAATCATACCTTGAAATTTAAATCAAATTAGGCTTTACATAGTGCTTAACACTCGTTTTGTATACTGCCAACCTTGGCTCTAGATCATCCCTTTAAACAATCCTTGAAAAACCCTTAAAATTTTCCTAAATTGTCCTTTTTACAATCCAAGAAACAAGGCTTGAAAAAACCCCTAGTCTGTGGCTAACTCATTCCTACTCGGCCTCTTACTATAGCAACATTTGGCACCCTTCTTTGGCTAACACTTGGCCTAAAATGTTGCGTCTTAAGGTGGCCTTTTCTCATGATCTAGAATAGGCTCTGTTGACGGGAAAATCTGTCCGGCCAACAGCAGGGGATCTCCCCGGTAAAAGGTCCCAATTAGACCTTGAACCGTTTGGAATAGGGATCCCGTCCGGGGTGTGGGTCCGGCTACCACTGATTTCTCCTTTGCTTTGGGTCTCGCTTAAACTCTATAAAACAGTGGGTACACACCTAATCAACTGATACAAGACATATGTTTGATGCATTAAATGTACATGCAACACTATGAGTAGCAAGAGAAAATAATAAAGCATGAAGACCGAAGGAAGTGTTGTTAAAATACTTCATTAGGGTCATGCTTGTAGACTGTTCTGACCGCAAAGGAAACAATTCCTCATGGCGAGAACACTCTTCACTTCCTAAAAGTTTAAATGATAACACAAACGCAGATAAACAAAGTCATCAACATTAGCTAAGAAAGTGAAATAAACTCAACCACCATTAACATACTCAGAAAACTGTTATGCAACTGTGATATGAATTGAAGATGCAGTTCCATTAATCTAAATATATTCGGAAACTGAAGATATAATACTCAATAGTTTTCATACATAAAACAACACCAGATCCACAAAAGGGGTTTTACAAAATGATTGTATTCATCACTAAATGTATATCTACTGGTAATACAATGCACTCAGCTCGAGTCCCAAAAAAAATCCCATTTTACAAGCTCCCGAAGGAGTATTTATAATACCAAACCTGCCCTTTGGGCTTCCTTGAATTTTCATCTTCTTGACCGTTGGGTTGCCTTGCAACCCAGTCTTTTCTGCGACCTGCGACCTGAGCTATTGTTGTGACCTGCGACCTGACTGGGTTGCGGGGTCGCAGGTTGTAAGAAAATGGACAATGTGCGACCTTGCGACCTTGTGACTGGGTCGCAGGGTCGCGGGGTCACAGATCGTGGAAAAATATGAAAATGTGACCTTGCGACCTTACGACTAGGTCGCTGAGTCGCAGGGTCGCAAATTTCGGGAAAAATCAGAAATGCGACCTTGCGACCTGCTAAGATTTGCGACCTCGCGACTTGGGCAGACATGCGACCTGCGACCTCGTCAGATCTGCGACCTGCGACCTCCTGGGATTTGCAACTTGCGACCTTGGCAGATCTGCGACCTGCGACCTCGGCAGATCCGCGACTTGTGGCCTTCTTTCGGTGGACGTGGCCAGGTGCTCTCGAACTTAAAGTGCTTTCTTCGGAGATTCATGAGGATGTACTTGTTTTGAAAAGGTCCTACTGTTTGTTGGGGGAAAACCTTTGCTCCTTGTGCAAGCCCAAAGGTTCTTCCTGCAATAAAATAACATAGGTCACAGATTGAATAATAACAATGCTAAGGGTATTTTAATTAATTTTCAAAAGTTAAAACAATGAATTTAGACCCCTGTGTGGTCAAGACTTTGTCATCAGAGAGAATGGCATGTGTAGGCCATCTCTGCGCCTCTTTAATCATTATAAATGCAGATTAGTATGGTTGTATATTGAGTTCAGAATGCAGACTCAATTGATGGGAAGTGTCGGCTCGGGCAACATGCTCCTTAGGTTCTCTGTGACATCTATTATGATATGCACTACTGATACTCCTTTCATGTTCAACAATTTTCACCAAGACATTAATGAGGGGAAGGCCCTTCGAAATGGGGTTCGGACTGAGGGACGATCAAATGATTAAGCATGTAGGAGCAAAGTGATTTTATTAAATACTATTTTCCAACTCTTGAGATGTGCTCACGATCCTACATGTTGACACAACGAGTGAAGGTGAGGGCATTGCTCCTTAGTGGAGTCGCAGGGTCGCAACGTAGTGGGGGTTGCGCTGCCGGCTTGTTGCTGAGCCTATGCGACCCAACGACCTGTGAGGAAATGCGACTTAGACTGTCATTTGAAATGTGACTTTTCAGAGGTCGCACAGTCGCATTGCGACCTATTCCTCAGTGCTACGACCCAGCGACTTGAGAATAGTCCGACCTCTTGATTTTCATGAAATGCGACCTCATAGAGGTCGCACGGTCACATTTTTCCATCTGTCGAACATTCACCTTCCTCCTTCGACACAACCTGGGTTTCGAATGCTCAGCTTAGATTTATTTTATGGCATGATGACTAATGTGGCCGCGTGCCCCTTGGGATGAGACTGCGCAGAACCTAAGCGTAGCCATGATTTCGAAATGGTTGCACAGATGAGCCACGCACAGGTATTCCCTTTGTGGCAACGCCTTCACCATAAATAATTCCTCGGGCTGCTAATAAGGACTGCAAATTACGTGTGACTGTTCCAGCTCTGACCTTCAACATATACAGGCTGGATTCGTAACTTCATTGGTGCCTTGGAGACACAGTTGGAGGCGTTTTAGACTTACAGGTCGTGAAGGTTGCGCCGGAAGCAGCGTATTGCAGAGGGCACGTATTTTCTCAGGGTTTTTGTTTGCCATGCTAACGCAAACAGAATAGAAGGGATTCGACCCTTTTCCCGCACTGAATTTCAACCAGGCCGAGCGTTATCACTGCATGCCAGACCTGAGTGGCTCAGAAGGGCATCAGATCCTTGCATGTTGGGCTTTATTGCTAATGCAGAGCGAACGATCCCTAAAAAACTGTATGTCAGCGACCTCTCTAATTATCTTTCATGCATGGAAACCTGCATCCATAATTATCGTTCATGCATGGCAACCTGTGGTCTCTGTTTACCATGCAAGTGTCCGGAAAATACACAGCCAGCAGCACAGAGGAAAATTTCTTATTGTTGACCCCTTATGCCGGGAGGAAGCTTCATTCTATACGTCGAAAGCGGCTAGGTGTTCTAGCAGAAGCTGGCTTTTGTGTGCTGGCATACAGAGAATACCATCGAAAAACACGACCTCTTCTAGTGAAGCTGTCGCTCTGCACCATTTAAAACATGGCTATATTTCACCCTTATGCAATTTGTTTGGTTATAACTGCACGATGGTTATTCTCTCATTTCTATCGTAGATCTACTACAAGGTTTGATTCGCACGTTTGACCAAATATTATAACTTCTCCAAAGAATAAACTCTGTCATAAAAAACTGCAAAGTATTTCCCTATGCTCTGATCCGTGTGTTAACCATAATGTTTGACGGCTGTATATGTATACCCACCCACATGCTTTATTACAGATTAAAACTGCATCATCGTGCATTTGTGAGGTCTTGATAGTCCTGCATTACTTTTGATCACACTGGCTCGATAATTGTTATATCGTGGTCATCGTAGGTCTTGTATAGGGTTCTGTTTCATGTTCAAACATAATATTTGGCCATTATATGTATACGCTCCATGTTGGCCATTATAACGCAGATTTGACCACTTATATATTCATTACATATTGCAACTTCAACATGAAAGAAAATGTTCATTACGGATTGCAACTTCAGCACGAAAGCATTTGAGCCAATCAAAATAATTTATGCCCCATGCAATTCTGTGCCATCTTTCAAATGTAAGGTTGACCGCCCACATGGATTAAAACTGCAGCATCAAAATGTGTGCGCCCATTTGTAATTGTCCTATGGTTTTGAAACCATATATCTTTATCCTTTTCACGCCTCAATTTAATCACATAACGTTTATACTTTGTGTTTCCTTAGATCGTTAGCACAAATGGCTAAAAATTTTCATGCCAAGGTCGCCATCTTATAATATGAACGCTTCTTGCTTTGAAAAATCGAGATTTGACATTTGCCACTCAGCAACTAAGATGGGATGCCTTGTGAACGCGCTTGAAATATGAGGTCAATGAGAAGTCTCCAATCATATTCCTCCTATTTTATAGTGAAAGCATACCCTTGCCGAGAAATTATTCTTTTAGAACAATGCAGCTTCATATGGTAGACTAGTCATTTGTTCAAACCATATTGATGGCTCTTTTAACATTACCCTTCCTATCTTGTGGTTCCAAATACTTTATTTGAATATGCACCAATGTGCCTAGCTACTAAAATGTGTATGCATTTAAACATAACCTTTTAGGTTTAATTTGAAGTTCTCCCTCTTTTATGGTTTCGCATAGACAATCTTTATGGACATCTAAGAGAAAAAGAGACTAGGGTTTTAAGGCCCTTTCGTTCCTCCACATGTACTCCTTGCAGCATAAATAATTCCACACTATGTAGCTCAGGATTACTAGATTTTTCTTCTCAAAGGTGCGTTCACATATTTGAAACTTTTTCGTTGGCTTGCCACACCTACATGTGTGCTTTCACTCTGCTGCCCAGCACGAGAACGCCTTGAATGAGATTGTCATTCTCTAGGTAGATCTTCTAAGTCCACTTTGTTCACCTGGGCTATACTTTGGGCTAGGCTTTTTGGAGTGGCGAAATATGTTTCTTTGTGTGCACCCATCGCCAGTTAGATGGTATGGTGCAGGATCTAGACATCTCTAAACAGAGCACTTTTAAGCATCTGCTGCGCACTAGCGAAGAAAGATTTTTTGCATCAGTGACATAGAAGGTTCTCTCTGATCAACATGTATCACACTATCCTCATTTTAACAGCACTGATCGTTTGCTCCTGCTCCTCCCCTGTTCCGCAACTTTGGCCTCGTCGTTGAGCCCAATTTTATTTCCCTTGATGTCATGACACGACTGAGGAGTTTGTCACCCGTGGGGTCAACCTGTGTGAAACATTACGACATCACAATTACTCTTTAATAATGGTGTCTCTAGATAAAACATATAAAACTAACAAGCTTAAGATAAGTATTCAAACAACATGCTTAATGACCTATAGTGGGAGGGCTTTTATTCATCAATACACAAAATGTTTCCATTCAAACGTATGCATGGAAATCTCGTTACACTTGGCGCGACTGTGACAAGAGTGTTCGAGCGCACGCTGGATGATCCTTCCCACATATGGCGTGATTGCAACAACGACATCTGATCATGATGGTGAGACAACTCATGAGGGGTTGGGGATAGGTCGTTGGGATGTAGTTGATTACAGTTTGGGTGAAAGACTTCAACGCCTAAGCGAGCAGAGGGGGAACCTGAAATTTTAAATATACCCAAAATTTTGGGTGGCGTTGTAGCGGCTACAGCAAATGGTGAACCACTAGTAGAATCCAGCATCTCTGTCAGTATCACAACAAAAGTCTGAGTCCTGATAGTAATGCAAGGGAATATTGAACAAGTTCCGCGGGTCCCCTTTGTGTTACTTTGGCCCTTTACAGGTATTCCTAATCCTTGTGCCTCAACTAAGTCTCGCTAATCAACAACACATCAAAGAGAAAGCTCACAGACGCCGGTAGCTGGTTGATGATGTGAAGGGCAAGGCAGTGGTTTTATTATTTTCAGGATTTTTTAAAGTAATTTTTTGGTGTTGCTTCGCTGCCAGCAGGCCTGGATAGTACCCCGAAGGAGTCACTTAAAGAAATCACAAACGTTGCTCTGCTGCCAGCGAGCCTGGTCAGTACCTCGGCGGAGTCGTTGCATTACCTCTCTGCGCATGAAGCCTTTCTCGATCCTTTACCCTTATTTGTTTCATGTGCTTGTAGCACTTATTTTCATGTGCTCGTGGCACTTATTTTTCATGGGCGGATGAGAGATCCCGACTTATTTTACGAGCAAGAGAGGTTGTTTCTTGTTTTGCAGAAAATGAAAGATATCTTGATTTGGGTTTACCCTTGTGCCAAACCTTCACATCCCATCCACCACAATAGGCGAAGCGTGCAAAACAGGTCATTAAGATGTCCAGGACTACGCTGGGCACAAGGCTTAGGCTACGGGTATGGGCCATTCAAACTCATTAGGTCTCCCATAAGAAACCAGCTCGTATCTCCCTAGCTAAATAAGTTTAGACTCATAGGCCTCTTGTTGAGAATGCGACTTTGATGACTGGTCCTAAGAGAAAGCTGCCTCTTGAGATAGCCACCGCAACCTCACGCAAAACAATGGGGTTACTGTTTCAGCAATCGGGGCAAAACAAGACTGCAAGGTGATAGGGTTGCAATGAGGGCTCATGAAGTGGTAGGTGATATGACAAAAATGATGTGAGGGAGAGAGCATATGACACAATGTAATAGGTGAGGCTCAAGATGCAATTCCACGCCATGTGGGAGAATGATTAACCAGTTGTAGGTGGGAAAGAGGCGCAATACAAGCAGTAATTATTTATGCAACATCAAGCAAACGGAAGGAAATGAAAGGAAAATACTTGTAACATGACGATGCCTAAAATATTAATCGTAAAAAAAAATAGCAAACATGATTTTAAATCATAAAGTAAAAATTTGGCAAGTAAACCTAATTAACTTTGAACTAAAATTTTTTTTATTGCGGGTCCTAGCTAGCCTACACCTAAACCCTAGTTTAACCAATGATGCGGTCAGGTTATGTAAAATCATCTTTCCAGTGCAGCCACCGCATTAGTTCCTGACCTGTAAGAACAATAATGATCAAGATCAGAGATAGTATCCAAAAAAGTGCAGCAGCAACAAAACTTACCTGAGGAGCAGGTGCAACGGCAAGATGATCATAGATATTTACCAAAGAACATGCCAGAATAGATTGTGCAAGCTGAATCCCGCTCTCATCTTGATACACAACAATATGTTCTTGAAGCTCAACATTTATAAATAACACATAATTATTCATGCAAAATCCTAGGTCTAATGGGTGTTGGGTGAGCCATTTCCTATTTGTAGGCACATCCACCGAATAGGGTTGGTCGAGAAAATTAACAACTTCATTGCGGTGGTGGGGATAATTGATTTCATGGAATGGAAGCAATAAGCATGTGCCAGGTGAATGGGTGTGATCATGGATTGTGGTGGGTTGCAAAATGTTAGTGGGCTTTGTATCAATTTGGTCAAATGTTTGCGCACTGACAGATTGATAATCCAAAGTATCAGATTCTCTAGATTTTCCAGGGTGGGGTGAATTCGATGCGGTTATGCTGGGAGGAGCATGGTACTTTGGGATCGTCATTTGAGAAACAGTCGGCAGAAGCTGAGGCACTTCGATTTTCTGATGGGTACTTGAATCTTTCGAAAGCGAATCATCGAATTCTGGCGTCTCCATATGGTTGGCAAAGAGATGCGAGTGATAGTCCTCAGCGGTATGATTGAGTATGTTTTCAGATAAGGAGTGTTCGCTGCAACCATTGATTTGGTCAAGTTGGGTACCTGGCATGTCAGGCTCCCTGTGAGTTACCGAATGGGATGGATCAATAGAGGGGATATCTTGAAGTTGCCCAGATAGGAAATCGCTCCTATGGTTGTCTAAAGATTCCGAGTGAGAAAGATCGGATCTAAAAGATTCATCGATTTTGAACTGTGATTGTGAAACACCATCCGCGTGCTTGAGATTGTCGCCAATACCAGTATAAGGAAATTTTTAATGTCTCGAAGAAATTACTGGTGTGGCGGGATCGGGAAACCAACCGGGGAATAATGAACGAAGAGATTGAGTCGCAGGGGCGTTAACCATACGAGGCTTTTCAATACGCACATCCATGTCATTCAAAGGACACAATGATCTAGTAGGCCTTGTAAGGGAATCAACTTTATTCGGGCTATGATTCGATTCATAATCAGTATGTGAATCAGATTTAGGTTTGTTCCCAGGGAAACATCGAGTGGGCTCGAGGTAGGTTTCATGAACCAAGAGGGATAATGAGCCACTAGGGTTTTCAAGTTCTGATTTGACATGGTGTGTGAAATATTCAAAGGTAGTGCAGTAGGCTTTATCCTCTTGCCAGTGTCTATCCTTGCTCAGGACTTTCGAGGTCACAACTCCACTACCCGACAACTCAGGAGGAGGGGTGAGAATGTCACAAATAGCAACACACTCCTTGGAGGCCTGAATGTGGTCTGGACTCGAGGAGATGGACAATGAAGCATTAGGGACAAAATATGAACAGCCGGTAACTTGCGGGTCATCATAGGGAACACTAGGATCTAACTGAAATTGTTCAAGAGAAACGAGAATCACATACTTGAACTATTCATTTAAACATTTCCAATTAACATCCCTTTCAGCGAACTCAAAACAATAATGAACAAATCTGATAGAGAATTCGTCTAGAGATTCCTAAGGTTCCATTCTAATGTCATTTAGCTTTATCACTACACTTTGCAAATCGTACCTGTCAAAAGCTTGTCGCAATTCACTGGCGAGTTGTTCAAATGAATGGATGGAAGCTTCCGGCAATGTGCAGCACCATTTCTTAGCGCGACCTTCGAGAGTGAGGAAGGAAAGAAAAAAAATCAAACCTTCATCATCAATTTCGTAGAACTTACCAAAGTCATAGAAATCTAAAAAGTGTTGGGTTATGGACACCCCATTTTCACCATTAAATTTTAACTGGGACAAGTGATACATAAGTTCATCGGGGATGAAGTATCAGGGCTCATAAAACTCCGACAAACATCTCGGGAGAACGATTTGGGAACGAGCCATTACAGATATGAGATTAACTGCAGGCTCTCAGGGCTTAGCTTGTCATCTGGCCCTCCTTCTAGCGCCAATTCTGTTGATGGGAAAATATGTCTGGCCAACAGCAGGGGATCTCCCCGATAAAAGGTCCCAATTAGACCTTGAACCGTTTGGAATAGGGATCCAGTCCGGGGTGTGTTTCTGGCTACCACTGATTTCTCCTTTTCTTTGGGTCTCGCTTAAACTCTATAAGACAGTGGATACACACCTAATCAACTAATACAAGACATATGTTTGATGCATTAAATGTACATGCAGCACTATGAGTAGCAAGAGAAAATAATAAAGTATGAAGACCGAAGGAAGTGTTGTTAGCAATACTTCATTAGGGTCATGCTTGTAGACTGTTCTGACCACAAAGGAAACAATTCCTCACGGCGAGAACACTCTTCACTTCCTAAAAGTTTAAATGATAACACAAACACAGATAAACAAAGTCATCAACATTAGCTAAGAAAGTGAAATAAACTCAACCACCATTAACATACTCAGAAAACTGTTATGCAACTGTGATATGAATTGAAGATGCAGTTCCATTAATCTAAAGATATTCGGAAACTGAAGATATAATACTCAACAGTGCTCGTACATAAAACAACACCAGATCCACAAAAGGGGTTTTACAAAATGCTTGTATTCATCATTAAATGTATATCTACTGGTAATACAATGTACTCAGCTCGAGTCCCAAAAAAAATCCCATTTTACAAGCTCCCGAAGGAGTATTTATAATACCAAACCTGCCCTTTGGGCTTCCTTGACTTTTCATCTTCTTGACCGTTGGGCTGCCTTGCGACCCAGTCTTTTCTGCAACCTGCAACCTGAGCTGTTGTTGCGACCTGCGACCTGACTGGGTCGCGGGGTCGCAGGTTGTAAGAAAATGGACAATGTGAGACCTTGCGACCTTGTGACTGGGTCACAGGGTCGCGGGGTCGTGGATCGTGGAAAAATATGAAAATGCGACCTTGCGACCTTGCGACTAGGTCGCTGAGTCGCGGGGTCGCAAATTTCGAGAAAAATCAGAAATGCGACCTTGCGACCTGCTGGGATTTGCGACCTCGCGACCTGGGCAGACATGCGACCTGCGACCTCTTGGGATTTGCGACTTGCGACCTTGGTAGATCTGTGACCTGCGACGTCGGCAGATTCGCGACTTGTGGCCTTCTTTTGGTGGACGTGGCCAGGTGCTCTCGAACTTAAAGTGCTTTCTTCGGAGATTCATGAGGATGTGCTTGTTTTAAAAAGTTCCCGCTGTTTGCTGGGGGAAAACATTTGCTCCTTGTGCAAGCCCAAAGGTTCTTCCTACAATAAAATAACATAGGTCATAGATTGAATAATAACAATGCTAAGGGCATTTTAATTAATTTGCAAAAGAGAAAACAATGAATTTAGACCCCTGTGTGGTCAAGACTTTGTCATCAGAGAGAATGGCATGTGTAGGCCATCTCTATGCCTCTTCAATCATTATAAATGCAGATTAGTATGGCTGTAGATTGAGTTCAGAATGCAAACTCAATTGATGGGAAGTGTCGGCTCGAGCAACATGCTCCTTAGGTTCTCTGTGACATCTATTATGATATGCACTAACGATACTCCTTTCATGTTCAACAATTTGCACCAAGACATTAATGAGGGGAAGGCCCTTCGAAATAGGGTTCGGACTGAGGGATGATCAAATGATTAAGCATGTAGGAGCAAAGTGATTTTATTAAATACTATTTTCCAACTCTTGAGATGTGCTCACGATCTTGCATGTTGACACAACGAGTGAAGGTGAGGGCATTTCT
This sequence comes from Pinus albicaulis, assembly GCA_034641835.2. Lineage (NCBI taxonomy): Eukaryota > Viridiplantae > Streptophyta > Pinopsida > Pinales > Pinaceae > Pinus > Pinus albicaulis. Next base: position 52,884 of record JAXQQM020068489.1, read on the forward strand.
CCTTAGTGGAGTCGCAGGGTCGCAACGTAGTGGGGGTCGCGCTGCCGGCTTGTTGCTGAGCCTATGCGACCCAGCGACCTGTGAGGAAATGCGACTTAGACTGTATTTTGAAATGTGACTTTGCAGAGGTCGCACAGTCGCATTGCGACCTATTCCTCAGTGCTACGACCCAGCGACTTGAGAATAGTGCGACCTCTTGATTTTCATGAAATGCGACCTCATAGAGGTTGCACGGTCGCATTTTCCCGTCTGTCGAACGTTCACCTTCCTCCTTTGACACAGCCTGGGTTTCGAATGCTCAGCTTAGATTTATTTTATGGCATGATGACTAATGTGGCCGCGTGCCCCTTGGGATGAGACTGCGCTGAACCTAAGCATAGACATGATTTCGAAATGGTTGCACGGATGAGCCATGCACAGGTATTCCCTTTGTGGCAACGCCTTCACCAGAAATAATTCCTCAGGCTGCTGATAAGGCCTGCAAATTACGTGTGCCTATTCCAGCTCTGACCTTCAGCATATACGGGCTGGATTCGTAACTTCATTGGTGCCTTGGAGACACAGTTGGAGGCGTTTTAGACTTACAGGTCGTGAAGGTTGCGCCGGAAGCAGCGTATTGCAGAGGGCGCGTATTTTCTTAGAGTTTTTGTTTGCCATGCTAACGTAACCAGAATCGAAGGGATTCGACCCTTTTCCCGCACTGAATGTTAGCCAGACCAAGCATTATCACTGAATGCCAGACCTGAGCGGCTCAGAAGGGCGTCAGATCCTTGCATGTCGGGCTTTATTGCTAATGAAGAGCGAACGATCCCTGAAAAACTGTATGTCAGCGACCTCTCTGATTATCTTTCATGCATGGAAACCTGCATCCATAATTATCGTTCATGCATGGCAACCTTCAGTCTCTGTTTACCATGCAAGTGTCCGGAAAATACACATCCAACAGTGCAGAGGAAAATTTCTTATTGTTCACCCCTTATGCCGGGAGGAAGCTTCATTCTATACGTCGAAAGCAGCTGGGTGTTCTGGCAGCGGCTGGCTTTTGTGTGCTGACATACAGAGAATACCATGGAAAAACACGACCTCTTCCAGCGAAGCCGTCGCTCTGCACCGTTTAAAACATGGCTATATTTCACCCTTATGCAATTTGTTTGGTTATAACTGCACGATGGTTATTCTCTCATTTCCGTCGTAGATTTGCTACAAGGTTTGATTCGTACGTTTGACCAAATATTATAACTGCTCCAAAGAATAAACTCTGTCATAAAAAACTGCAAAGTATTTCCCTATGCTCTGATCCGTGTGTTAACCATAATGTTTGACGGCTGTATATGTATACCCGCCCCACATGCTTTATTACAGATTAAAACTGCATCATCGCCCATTTGTGAGGTCTTGATAGTCCTGCATTACTTTTGATCACACTGGCTCGATAATTATTATATCGTGGTTGTCGTAGGTCTTGTATAGGGTTCTGTTTCACCTTCAAACATAATATTTGGCCATTATATGTATACGCTCCATGTTGGCCATTATAACGCAGATTTGACCTATTATATATTCATTATGGATTGCAACTTCAACATGAAAGCAAATGTTCATTACGGATTGCAACTTCAGCAAGAAATCATTTGAGCCTATCAAAATAATTTATGCCCCATGCAACGTGCCCATGCAATTCTGTGCCATCTTTCAAACGTAAGGTTGACCGCCCACATGGATTAAAACTGCAGCATCAAAATGTGTGCGCCCATTTGTAATTGTCCTATGGTTTTGAAACCATATGTCTTTATCCTTTTCGCGCCTCAATTTAATCACATAACATTTATACTTTGTGTTTCCTTAGATCGTTAGCGCAAATGGCTAAATATTTTCATGCCAAGGTCGCCATCTTATAATATGAACGCTTCTTGCTTTGAAAAATCGAGATTTGACATATGCCACTCAGCAACTAAGCTGGGATGCCTTGTGAACGTGCTTGAAATGCGAGGTCAATGAGAAGTCTCCAATCATATTCCTCCTATTTTATAGTGAAATCATACCCTTGCCGAGAAATTATTCTTTTAGAACAATGCAGCTTCATATGGTAGACTAGTCATTTGTTCAAACCATATTGATGGCTCTTTTAACATTACCCTTCCTATCTTGTGGTTCCAAAGACTTTATTTGCATATGCACCAATGTGCCTGGCTACTAAAATGTGTATGGATTTAAACATAACCTTTTAGGTTTAATTTGAAGTTCTCCCTCTTTTATGGTCTCGCATAGACAATCTTTATGGACATCTAAGAGCACAAGAGACTAGGGTTTTAAGGCCCTTTCGTTCCTCCACATGTACTCCTTGCAGCATAAATAATTCCACACTATGTAGCTCAGGATTACTAGATTTTGCTTCTCAAAGGTGCGTTCACATATTTGAAACTTTTTCGTTGGCTTGCCACACCTACATGTGTGCTTTTGCTCTGCTGCCCGGCACGAGAACGCCTTGAATGAGATTGTCATTCTCTAGGTAAATCTTCTGAGTCCACTTTGTTCACCCAGGCTATACTTTGGGCTAGGCTTGTTGGAGTGGTGAAATATGTTTCTTTGCATGCTCCCATCGCCAGTTAGATGGTATGGTGTAGGATCTGGACATTTCTAAACGGAGCGCTTTTAAGCATCTGGTGCGCACTAGTGAAGAAAGCTTTTTTGCATCAGTGACATAGAAGGTTCTCTCTGATCAACATGTATCACACTATCCTCCTTTTAACAGCACTGATCATTTGCTCTTGCTCCTCCCCTGTTCCGCAACTTTGGCCTCGTCGTTGAGCCCAATTTTATTTCCCTTGATGTCGTGACGCGATTGAGGAGTTTGTCACCCGTGGGGTCAACCTGTGTGAAACATTACGACATCACAATTACTCTTGGATAATGGTGTCTCTCGATAAAAAATATAAAAATAACAAGCTTAAGATAAGTATTCAAACAACATTCTTAATGACCTACAGCGGGAGGGCTTTTATTCGTCAATACACAAAAGGTTTCCATTCAAACGTATGCATGGAAATCTCGTTACACTTGGTGCGACTGCGACAAGAGTGTTTGGGCGCACGCTGGATGATCCTTCCCACATATGGCGTGATTGCAACAACGACATCTGATCATGATGGCGAGACAACTCATGAGGGGTTGGGGATAGGTCGTTGGGATGTAGTTGATTGCAGGTTGGGTGAAAGACTTCAACGCCTAAGCGAGCAGAGGGGGAACCTGAAATTTTAAATATACCCAAAATTTTGGGTGGTGTTGTAGCGGCTACAACAGGCTCCAACCACACATTAATAGCATTAAAATCATCAAAATAAACTTCAAAAACCAACCTCAAAACCAATGAATGTAATATTCTAATTTTTCCTCATATACACCTTCAACAAAGCTAATATATGCCTTTGATTAAGCCATGGAAGTGCCTCATAAAATGACATCAAGAGGGAAAAAAAAGGAGCCTCAAAACTAACCTAAAATTCTCTTGGAAAGGTGCCTTATGCCTGCTTCAAAATTTTCCTTAATACTCTCTTTAACTCAATCTCAAGACTTCCGAAACTTTGCCATGATATAGCCTCAAGGAACTTACTTTGTCCTGATACAATGGGTTTGAAATTTTGGCTTACAAGGGGAGCTAAAATAAGCCTCAGAAGTTCTTCCTAAGAGGGTTGAGAATGCGTTAGAGGATACGACACAGAACACGTCTTGGACCCAATAAAAATTAAAGCAAAAGATAACCAAATGAGCCTAGAAACCCTTTAAGAATTTATCCTACTACTCCTAAGTTTCGATCTACCGTCTCCTTAGAGATATAAAAGGAAAAATTGCTACATATCAACATGTTATAATCATACCTTTAGGAGGGAAATTGAGCTCTCTATTTATAGTTAAAGGAGGATTCTAAGAGGGGTGCCAACTATCCCTTGAAGCCATGGATCCAACCTCTATAAAAATAGATTTTGTAGGCCTACTTGAACTTCAAGAAAAAATAAACTCACCCTTTAAAAGAGTTGACCTTAAACCTTACTTTGAAGTTGAATTATCAATGAGTATTTTTTCCTTTAAGGAATATTTGGTGAACTCAATAGCCACGTAAATCATTCAAATTTTTCCAATTGTAAGGCTTTGCTTTATAATTCATTTTTGGCCTCTTGGCCATGATTTCAAGGCTTTCTCTTTGAGAAGTAATATCTCCTCAACCATGAGCATTTATGTAGAATACCACCTACCATTCAAAATGAAACAATGATGACAATCAAATGATGATGGTCTTGTGAGAAAAAACATTGATCTTCCCAATCATTTTCTTCATCAAATTGGGGCTTCTAATGGTTATTTATTGGGTTAACATCAATGAAAGACAATGTACAATAATATAACCATTTGGAATTGATGTAAACACTCATACTCCCCCTACGATCATTGCTCCCCCTATCTCTGTGCCTCTAATATTCCTCTCATGATTTAACTCCCCTTTTGACATAAATGGAAAAGGGTAACTCCCCATAACAAATTATATTCCTCTATCTTCATGCAATATTGATTTCTCCCCCTATTTTATTCTAGGATCTCTTTTCCATTGGAACTTCCAATTAATGCAAGTCATTGACGTATATTAAAATATTTCATCAAAAGACTCACTTTATTTTCTTCACTTCTCCCAAAAACATTGCATTCTCATGATTGATTCAAACATTAATGAAAACACCCTTTAACCATCTCCCATTAATATTGTCCCTCTTGGTCATGCATAAAATATTCTACTTGAATAAGTCAACATATCTCAAACAATACATTTCACAACTCTGTCATCAAGCAACTGTGAATCTACCTTTGCAAATCAGACTGTTCAAAGGTTAGATATTCAAAATTTTAATCGCTGCTAGGTAGATTCCCTCTTCAACATTCACAATACTAGGAGTATTCAAGCCATATTTTTTAAAATTATATATGAACCTTCTTTGCTATAGGATCATTTTGAGCCTTGACATATGCATTTGTACCTATTTATTCATCATCATCTTGTGACTTTGAAAATATCCTGAGCATGGCCTCTAAGATTTCTTCATTCACCTATTCCTCTTGCTTTCCCTTTCTTCCCCAAACCTTCTTTTACCTAATATCATTATTTTCTCTCATGTAATATTTCATCATGCATCTAGAATCATGAGTTATTTGTCCATATTTTAAGGCATAGGTAGCACCCAATGTGGTACCTGAATGATGGATAAATTGACATATAATTTATGTTGATGAAACCATTTCGATATATTCCTTGTGTTCCTACAAACTTACTTTTGGGGTTTTGATAATGACTTTGATAATCGATTTTTTAATATATTTTCAATCCCTTTCCTTATGCCCAAAGTTAGTAGATGAAGAAATAAACCTGAAATATTCTACAGTACCTAGATGTGGGAAATCCTCTAGATGGTATAGCTCTCCAAAATCCTTCTTCTTGAGTTTTCTTCACTGCTAGTTATTGATTTCACGTTCTTTTGATTCATTGATATTGAAATGTTACTAGTTGGAAGTTATTTTTTTGAGGATTACGTTCCTCCTTCTTGTTATGACCCTTAATGATGCCTCCACAACTAGTACATTTTTCTTCTTCTAATTTCATCATAGAGCTTGAATGCTTCTCAACAGAGGTTGGATTGTATCCTAACCTGGTTCTATCATCATATGGCCTTTGATTTCTAATTATTTTATCCAAACATTTTGTGTTGTTTACAATATTATGTTGGATTTTTTTCTTTTGAACTTCCTTTATTAGTGAAACTAACTCTACTTCCAAAATTTCCTTCAATTTATCATTTTCTTCTAACTATTTTTGAGAGTTTCTTAAGTCATTTTGGCTTCCTATGCCCATTCATTCATACTGATGATGGTATTCTCTAATTCTTTATACTTTTCATTTAAATTTTTTAAATGTTATTTTAGTTCACTTAGCTAATTCTCCAATGAATTAAATTTCTTCCTTTATAATTTTATATGTTTTAAAGCGCTAACCAGTTCTCTCTCAAGATATACTTCTCCTTCGACTTCATCATTTTCAACCACCATGAATACCACTCTTTTTATGTCACGGTTTTTTCCACTTTCCTTTGTATAAATTATATGCACTAAGCATGCATATTTCCAAGATCCACCTGATCTCACACTATTTAACTTTATGCAAGATACTGAATCTATTCCACTTGTTAATATTTTGTGGAAAAATTAATTGCACACACATGTGAAGCATAAAAAAAAATATTCAATTATTTTTAACCGGGAAAGCCTGAAGCTGAAAACCCCAACTATATATTATGTAACATGGAGATCATATGACAATCTCATACAAACATACAAAGCTTATCACAAGCTCTCAGTACAGTACAATTGTCATACACTAATCAGGCCCAATCTTGCAAATCCATGCACCGATCTTTGCCACCTGCTAGCCTACCTCCACTGCGCAATCTCTGTTGAAGAATAACTATAAATGAATTTGAATTACCCTTGGATTAACTGTGCAATCTTCATTGGCATCTCCACTGAGTGTGTGATGCAATCAATGGATCACTATAGTCACAACAGATAGTCTATCTTGCCCTTTCACCTATCTCTCCACTGGTCTCCACTGAAACTGCCATGCACAGTAGTTAACTGTTGTATTGTTCAGTTGATTAATGAGTTATTATTTGTGAATTAATTAACTAATTAATTCACTCCACTCTCACTAGTGTATCAATCAGTTAGACTAGATACAACTAATTCAACTGAGTCTAACTGAGTTAAACTGAATACAACTCCATAACTACTTCTTCCAACTATGTCATAACTCTGCCACTTGAGTTCTAACTGAGTCCTTCATGCATTAGCTCGAGTAAACCCTTAGGAATAGCATAATTCCTTATTTCAACTTTTGTGCCACATCTGTGCACTGAACTGAAGTGCTCCAAGAGAATAAGTTGTTGTTTAGAGTCTGATTATTATTAAGAGCTAAAATAATCGACATGCATCTATTTTTAGATTGACGATCTATAAATATAATTCTCCTAATATTCTAAAAATATAATTTCATCTATTTTTCCAGCTTGATCAACCATCCACAAATAGCATCCTGCAACTTCTGAAATATGATCATCATGTCTAAAAATAGACATAGTCTAAAAATAGACTTGCGCCAAAAATAGCCTACGGGCCCACTTAGTGAAGGCGACTCTTTTCACTAATCTCATCATCTTCTTGAATCTCAACACTCCCTCTCAAAAAGATAGGGAATATCCTTCACCCTGATCCTACCTCTATGGTATTTGAATTTGCTCCTGGTGAGCGCCTTCATCAGAATATCTACATCCTGATCCTCCGTAGGAATGTACTGAAGCAACATGATCTTCTGCTGCACACAATCTCTGATATGATGATACTGGATATCGATATGTTTAGATCTATCATGAAACACAAGATTAACCGAGAGTTTAATGCAACTCTGATTATCACAATGAATCACTGTGGGATCTAAATGTGAACCGAACAAACCAACCAGAATCCTCCTCATCCAGATAGCCTCACATGCAGCTAAACTACCATGTATTCTGCTTCCACTGAACTGAGTGCCACAAATATTTGTTTCCTGCTGTACCAAGAAACTGCCATAGATCCGATACTAAAAATCCCTCCTGATGTGCTCTTTCTTTCTGTTGGGCTTCCTGCCCAATCTGCGTCCGTGAAGCCATGAAAATTCAACTCGTCCGTATGTTTGTACCATAAACCATACTCAGATGTGCCCCTGAGATATCTTAGGACATGCTTGCCCTCCTTCTAAAAGAGCTTGGTAGGCTTAACCATCGCTTGTGAAAGATGGTTCACCACATAGCATATGTCCGGTCTTGTATTGACTAAATACATGAGAGAACCCACCAACTATCAATAAACAGTGGCATCCACTACCTCTACCGATGTAGCATCCTCTTTCTTCCAATTTCCTGGAAGAGGAGTCTCGATAGGCTTGCAGCCTTGCATGTGAAACTTCTCCAGTATCTCCCGGGCATACTTGCCTTGAGACACAAACGGTTCACCTTCTTGCTGCCATATTTCCAATCCAAGGAAATAATGAAAGAGGCTCAAATCCTTCATCTCAAACTCCTTTGCAAGATCTGCCTTGCATGAGTGTATCAACTGCTCATCACCTGTTAGTATTAAATCATCAACATAAAGTACAATGATTAAAATCTTACCCTCAACCAGCATGCAGTGGGTTGCATTCTCTAACTCTTACCAGATGAAGCCAAGTCAGTGAAATAGTTGTTGATCCAAGTGTACCAAGCACGGGGTGCTTGTTTCAGCCCATACAATGCTCTTTTGAGCCTGCACACATGTGACTCACTGCTAAAGATCTCAAATCCTTCAAGCTGCTCAATGTACACCTCTTCCTCAATGATCCCATTAAGGAACACAGTATTCATATCGATCTGATGAATTTTCCAACCCATCTCCGCTGATAGAGCAAGGATGGTCTGTATGGAAGAATACCGTGCGACAGGTGCAAAGGTTTCTTCATAGTCAATCCCCTCAATCTGTGAGAAGCCCCAATAAACAAATCTTGCCTTATAATTCTCAATACTCCCATCAGAAACTTGCTTTACCTTATAGATCCATCTTGATCCTACAACTAATTTTCCCACCGGCCTTGGTACAATCTCCTAAGCATTGTTTCTGACAATGGCGTCATACTCCTCCACCATGGCATCTACCCATGTGGGCTCCTGCACTGATGCTTCGAAAGAATATGGCTCTTTCATGATACACTTTCTCATAAGATCCATGTATCCAGTATATCGGTCAGGTGACTATCTCTGGCTACGCTGTGATATAGGAACTCCTACATTCTGTGCCACATCCACCTTCAGTCTCTCAGATTCTGTGGTACGCTTTCTACCTTGTCTAATGTTTGGTTCTGTATGAGTGGACTCCTCCACTACATGAATCTCCTCCTGTGGCTGATCCACATCCAGAGGCTCATCTTTGGGAACAAGAAGTTCCTCCTCCGCATGCAAGTGTAGCTCCCTCTCAAGCGACAAATTCATGGCTTTCACCTCATTGATTTTTATATCCCGTCACATAACAGTTAGCCGACTATTTGGAAAATACACACGATAGTTATGGGGTGTTTCTGTGTACCCCAAAAATATCCCAACTTATGCAGTCGGCTCTAGTTTCTTCCTGGCGTCCTTCGTCACATGAATGTAAACAGGTGAGCCAAAAATCTTCAAATGAGAAATATTAGGCTTCTTACCAGTAAAAGCTTCTTCGGGTGTACTCATGCCAAGTACTCTACGAGGACAATGGTTTTTCACATAAACCGCAGTGTTGCATGCTTCCACCCACAATTGCATCGGTATTCCCTGGTCATGCGGCATCGCTCATGCAGCACCCACGATCGTTTTGTTCTTTCTCTCCGCAACCCAATTCTGCTGTGGGTTATGAGGCACTATGAGTTCTCTTCGAATTCCTTCTTTGCTATAGAAGTATTTGAATTCACCCAAGATGTATTCACCACCATTATCGCTCTGTAGAGCTTTCACTTACTTCCCTGACTCCTTCTCCACCATTGCCTTAAACTCACAGAACTTTGAGAACTTTTCACTCTTCTTCTACATGAAGAAGATCCAGCATCTACAAGAATAATTATAAAATAATATCACATAATACCTATATTTTTCTGTTGAAGCAATCAAGAATGGTCCACACACGTCTGTGTGAATTCTCTCCAGGATCACCAAAGCACGGTTCTCCTTCTCATGAAAGGTGGTCTTCACAAACTTACCCATTGTACATCCTTTGCACTGATCTGACTGCGCAAGAGTACCCTTGGGAATTCCAGTAGAAATTTTCTGCAAAATCTTCAAAGCGCTATGGTGAAGATGGCCCAATCTCCTATGCCATAAGTCGCCCTCATCCCGGCTCACCACTTCTTCTACTTTTCCCACCATTGCAGCGCAACCATCTACCTCCAGCTTGTAGAGATTCTTAATTCGAACCCCTATCTTCTTGGTATGACTCGTTGTTTTATGTCGAAGGAAATATTTTCCCTCACTGTAAATAACATCATAACCCCTATCTTCCAGCATTGCGACCGAGACCAAGTTCTTCTTCAGACCTGGAACATGCATGAAATTCTTCAACAAGAATGGATTACCGAACTCCCTCTCAAAGTTAATGGTCCCAATGCCACTCACACTATACCGACCATCATCGCCCATCTCTATATGCATCTGGAGGTCCTTCTCCTCCAAGTCACTAAAAAAATCTTTGTCTCCCGTCATATGGAAAGACGCACCACTGTCAAGATACCACACCGATCCCATGTAGCTTGAAAACAAGCATGCGATCAAGGAAAAATCTAGCGCAAATTTTGAGGCTAAGGCCTCTCTAGCTGCAGATCCAACATCCTACTTATTCTTCTTCTTATGTGGACAGTTACTGGTGAAATTTCCATGCTCCTGACAGTGAAAACACTTCACTTTGGACAAATCTTGCTTCTTGCATTTAGCACTGGATTTTTAAGAAGATTTATTACCATTCCCTTTGCTTGCTTTGGAAGCCAAAGTGAAATTATCTTCATCTTCATTCTTCGATGAAGATCCATCCATGGTACCCCGCCTTATCTCCTCCTACACAAGATCCGACCAAAGTCGCTCCCATCCTGGTAGTTTCTCCCATCCATTGACAGAGTCTTCGTAGCTATGCCAACTCTTCGGAAGCCCAAGGAGAGCCAAGCTCACCAAGTATTCTTCATGCACAGTAACCCCCACACTTCCTAGTTCATCCTTGTAGTGGAAAAACTTCGTGAGGTATTTTGGAATACTGTCGCCTTTCTCCATTTTTATTTTTCTAAGCTTTTCTTTAAGCGCCAACTTCCTTTGGTCACTTCTGCTTTGGAAAAAATCTGTCAAAGCCTTCCACATTAAGAATGGAGTGGCTTTCCCATGAAGACTGGACACAATATGGTCCTTCACACCTTCCAACAGAATCCTCCTCATCTTTTCAGTGTTATTTTGCAATGCATCAAGTAATGCAGCATCGCTAGATCCTGGCTTAGGAACATTGCTATCGATGAACTCCTTCAGCCAATTATCCTCTAGCACCGCCTCCATCCTATCCTTCCAGACTATGTAATTCGAGCTCCCATCAAGGGAATACTTCAATCTCAACCCGTTGAAAGACATTTCAATGTATACTCGATTTCTGCACCAAGAATCTTCTGTAGCAAATTCGAATTGTCCACCAGCACAAACTCACTTCACAATTGCAATCTCAATCAACAATGCTCTGATACCATGTAGAAATTATATGCACTAAGCATGCATATGTCCAAGATCCACCTGATCTCACACTATTTAACTTTATGCAAGATACTGAATCTATTCCACTTGTTAATCTTTTGCAAAAAATTTAATTGCGCACACATGTGAAGCATAAACAAAAATATTCAATCGCACATAACACAGTTTTTAACTGGGAAAGCCTGAAGTTGAAAACCCCAACTATATATTATGTAACATGGAGATCATATGACAATCTCATACAAACATACAAATCTTATCACAAGCTCTCAGTACAGTACAATCGTCATACACTATACAGGCCTAATCTTGCAAATCCATGCACCGAGCTTTGCCACCTGCTAGATCTTTGCCACCTGCTAGCGTGCCTTCACTGCGCAATCCACGCTGAAGAATAGCTATGAATGAATTTGAATTACTCCATCCTTGACTATTCAGTCCTCATTGGCATCTCCACTGGGTGTTGGATGCAATCAATGCATCACTATAGTCACAAGAGATAGTCTATCTTGCCCTTTCACCTATCTCTCCACTGGTCTCCCTTTGAAAGCGCCATGCAACGCAGTTAACTCTTTGTATTGTTCGATTGATTAATGAGTTATCATTTGTGAATTAATTAACTAATTAATTCACTCCACTCTCACTAGTGTATCATTCAGTTAGACTAGATACAACTAGCTCAACTGAGTTTAACTCCATTAACTAAGTTAAACTGGATCACAACTCCATGAAATACTCTTCCAACTCTGTCATAACTTTGCCACTTCAGTTCTAACTGAGTCCTCCATCCATGAACCACAAGTAAACCCTAGGAATTGCATAATTCCTTCAGCCGACTGATTTTCCAAACATGTGCACTAAAATTAAGTGCTCAAAGAGAATAAGTTGTTGTTTATTGTCGGATTATTATTAAGAGCTAATAATAATTGACACTTCTATTTTTAGATCAACGATCTATAAATAGACTTCTCCCAATATTTTAAAAATAGAATTTCATCTATTTTTCCAACTTGATCAACCATCCACAAATAGCATCCTGCAACTTCTGAAATATGATCACCATGTCTAAAAATAGACTTGCGCCAAAAATAGCCTGCGGGCCCACTTAGTGAAGGCGACTCTTTTCACTAAGCTCGTCATCTTGTTGAATCTCAACATCATCATCCGATGAAGAACTGTATTATTTTTAATAGAGACTTTTCTTGGAGATTTTAGGCTTTTACTATGTTTCTTGTCTCTTTTCTAATTTTTCTTTTCCTTATTAGGAGCATCTTCTTCTTCATCACTATCTAAACATTTTGCATAAGGAAATTTCGAAGAAAAATTACTAATTTCAACATAATTAAAACATTTCAAAGGAATCTTAATTTTGTACTTTATTATTCCTTCTTCATCTGAAACATCACTACAACTAGAATTAGAGCTATATTGTGATCATTGTTTGTTCTTCCTTGTTTTATTTTAAGGCTTTAAATTTTCTTCTCTTTTAGATGGATTTTCCTATTTTGTTCTCATTTCGTAACTTGAAAGTATACCATGCAGAACATCCATGTTTAAAATGGAAAGATATGATATTTCTTCTAGAAATGACACTTTAGAATCAAATATCGTTGAAAGAGGTATTAGAACTTTTCAAACAATTTCTTTGTTCTTCATTGGTTATCCCAGTCCTTGCAAATAATTTACTATTTCATCTACATGAAGGAATTAGGATGCAATATTTTTGTCTTCCATCATTTTTAGTTGCTCAAATTTCACTCTGAGTATTTGAATTTTGTCCTATTTGAATTTTTTATCTCCATCATATATGTTGAATTAGATGTTAGGTAAACTTGACTCACGATAGAGTCAATGTTGACTAGGGTAAATAGTAGTGTTTTTGGGGCACATGGTATTGTGCACCCATGGTTTTCGACCCATGGTATTGCATGTAATGGAGCCTATAAAAGGTTGGGAAGACTTCATTGTAATGTAGGCCTGGAGGTGAGAGGTGAAGGCTCACTTGGCCCGATTGGCCAGGGTTTTGGCCAATGGTTAATGAAATTTCATTGGTTGGGTTTTTCGTCGGAGTTTGGGGTTTTCTCGGTTAAATATTTGTGTTAATTTTTCTGATTTTTTGCTGGCCTCTTTTATTATTATTCCTCTTGGTAAGTATTTTATTTCCTGTGATAAATTCCTAACAACTAGTATCAGAGCCATATTTGGCTTCAAAGGGATGCTTTTGTTGCCAAGGGTTATATTGGGCTATGAATGAAGACATGATTTGTTATGGAGATATGCAGATCTGGATTCTTCTCACTGAAGGTGATTTCAAAGCATACATCGAAAGTGTTTCCCATGGTGAATGTTGGAAGCATCGGATTGGTGGGGAAAACAAGCAACAAAGTGAGAAGGGATTCTCCTAACGTTCATATCTGCGCCAAATAAATCGATGTCAAGCTTGAGCTGCATAGATTTTAGATCCCATAAATAGTTCTGCATTCTTGATGAAGCATTTTCCAGATTGCGTGGAGCCTGTCATGTGTAGATCTGCATGATATCGACAAACTATGTGAAGTTGTGGATGGTGAGCACCCTTCTGCGGATAGAGGCAGAAAACCCTTTTGTAGCCATGACAGTCCACTGGTTCGACCTCGTCACCTAGGTGTGACAGCAGTGTGGTCTCAAACAGAGGGGTGATGGCATGAATGCCAAGAAATCGAGCCCACAAAAATAAGATGACACTTGGGCCATAACGTAATTGGAATGGTGAGATTTGGCAAGTTCCATGAGGATCAGGGCAGGGCCGAGCTGGGTTGCAGGTCTCGGGGAAGGCACCATGAGAGCCCCGACGACCTCCATCTCACAGCTAAATATTGTGACACGGTTCGATGTTAGATAGTGCTCGGCCACTTTTGCATGCAAGCAACAACGAGGAGTCTGCGTTCTGAGCGAGAGCGAGAACAAGCCATGAATGGCTGAAACCTGGCTGGTCGATGCGTTTGCCCCAAATGCTGCTCGGTGATGGTGCAACGGGATTTCATTGTGTCAATGAAAATTTGATGTAGAGAAACCGTGAGAAGAGCCCGATAGCATTTACAACAGAGGTAGTGTCTCTATGTTGCAGTGCTCAAGAACAAGCTGAGCATCCAACATGTGATATCGCTGGAGCATAGCTTTGACAATAATAGTGTGAAAATGTTGAAAAAGCATAGCCAATGTTTGGGTGGATGAGAACATTGCACAAAGGTTTATGTGGAGAATGACAGGTAGGAAGATCGATGCTCCTGTAATCATGATGGCCCTCTTGTGATCGTGTTGGCCTCATGGAGCAATTTGCATAGGAGGAAATGCAACGTATGGAATTATATTGCTGGCTATTTTCATGGCATAGATCAGAGTCATGGAAGAGGACATGGATGGTGATGAGGGTCACGAGGTCCGTAGTTCCAATTTGTTCGAAAGAAAATGCTGCCAATGGCAGCAAGTTACTGTTTTGTGGTGCAACGCAGTACCGGGAACATAAAAAGCCAAATAAATTTCGTATCTTCCACCTGGGAATAAATATATTGTTTGCAGCTATTTTCTCTACATGAATTCATTATGTTGTGCTATATTTTAATGGTTGTTGTTACCTTTGAAGGAGCGCAATGCTACAGTGGTGGTAGGTGTCGACAACAAACCTTAATATGAAGGAGATAGTTCGCTATAAGGGAGGAGAGCATTGGGCACATAATGTGTCAAGAGAGGAGGAGAGAGGATATGTGCACATGGATTGATTTAATGAACCATGTATCTGAAGAGAAATCCTAGAGGACTAGAGACCTAAACGGTGATAACCCATGTGTCCATTAGTGGTTCTTTTTATATGGACATTGATTTCATATCTTGCAAAACATGATAAACAAAAAAAAAATATTATTATTATAATGGAGTTAATTTTATTACATGTAAATAGGCATACTACTGTAAGACCAGGTATGGCATGCATACCCCTGGGGAATCACTGGTAAAGTCTGGGTTAGACATAGGTGATAGGGGGGGATGTCAAGTTGACAATTACCCTGGATAAAAAAAAATTGAGGGGGGGAGAGCTAGAGTGAGCAGGGTTGTCTCACTTAGCAGTTTTGGCTGGATTTAGTCAATAATCCCCAAGTCAAGTTTAAGGGGGGAATTGTTAGGTAAACTTGACTCGGGATAGAGTCAATGTTGACTAGGTTAAATAGTAGTGGTTTTTGGGGCACATGGTTTTGTGCACCCATGGTTGAGAGCCCATGGTATTGCATGTAATGGAGCCTATAAAAGGTTGGGAAGACTTCATTGTAATGTAGGCCTGGAGGTGAGTGGTGAAGGCTCACTTGGCCGGATTGGCCAGGGTTTTGGCCAATGGTTAATGAAATTTCATTGGTTGGGTTTTTCCCCCGAGTTTGGGGTTTTCCTGGTTAAATATTTGTGTTAATGTTTATGATTTTTTGCTGGCCTCTTTTATGATTATTCCTCTCGAAAAATGTTTTATTTCCCGCGGTAAATTCCTAACATTAGAATGATGTGATCTCGCTTCATTATTCATTAAAACAGAGTTATATTTATAGTGCAAGGTTATAGGTATAACCGAGTAACTGAAAATGAAATAACTATAACTAAAATAACTATATTCTTAACTGTACAACAATCCCATAGCAGAAATCTTGTAGGATTAAAACATTTCCCCCCTTAATACGAAGAGAAGTTTGACATACCAAGTAAAGATCTAAAATTTTCGAATATTTTATGCCCTAATGCTTAGGTAAAAATATTTGCAATTTGTTCTGAAGTTGGACAATGTGTCAGATGAATTATTTTGGCCTCTACATGATGTCAAATCAAATCATACTTGGTGTTGATATTTTTGGTTCGATCATGCAACTTTGGATTCCTGGCCAACTGAATTGTAGAAGAGTTGTCAACAAATGGAGGAGTTGAAGCTTTTTGTTTCTCCTACAAATCTTAGAGTATTTTCTGAAGCCAAATGATTTCTTTAGTGGCTTGATTTTCTGCAACGTATTCAACTTCGGTGGTAGAATTAGCAGGAATGGATTGCTTGTGCGATCTCCAACTGATGGCTACTAATCCAAGATTCATCAAATAACTAGAAGTTGAGACCCCATTTTATTTATCTCCATCAAAATCAGAATCTGAATAACTAGCAAGACGAAAGTCTAAAAATTTGGAATATTCGATGATGTAAGTTTGAGTTCCTTTTAAATATTTCAAAACTATTTTTGCTACTACCCAATGCCCCTCACAAGGATGATGCATAAAACTAGAAAGTATTCTAACAACAAAGGTTATATCAAGACGAGTAATAGAAAAATAAATCAAACTTCCGACAAGTTGTACGTACTTTGTTGTATCTTCAAATGGTTTTCCTTCTTCAGAAGTGAGTTTCACATTCTGCTCCATTGGTGTAGCAGCAAGATTACAATCCTTCATGCTATATCAATTCAATAACTTACCAACATATTTCTTATGTGAGATGAAAATATGTTTTGTTTTTTGATCAACTTCAATTCCAATATAATAATGAAGTAAACCTAAATCTATCATATCAAAACCCTTTTTCAATTCCCTATTTATAGATGATATATATTCATCATTGTTTCTTGTGATAATCAAATCATCAACATATACAACTAGATATAAAACTGATCTTCCAACTTTCTTAACAAAAATATTTTCATCATCTAGGTCAAATTGTTTATAGTTTAATTTAATAATATGTTCAATTAGATTCTCATTCTCATGGCGCTTGTTTCAATACATACAAAGACTTCATTAGTTTGTAAACATTTTTTTCTTTCCCTTTAATGGAAAAACCTTATGGCTGAGACATGTAAACATCTTCTTTCAAATATCCATTTAAAAAGGTAGTTTTGACATCCATATGATGAATTTTCCATTATTTTTGAGTTGCAATAGAAAACAATGATCTAATAGTGCCCCACTTAGTTGTAGGAGAAAATTTCTTTGTATAGTCAACACCCTCTTTTTGTGCATATCCCTTCGCTACAAGTCTTGCTTTGTGCGTGTCTATCGAAGCATCAAATTTTTACTTAGTTTTATAAATCCATTTGAAACTAATAGGTTTGATGACAACAAGAGGATCCACCAGCCTCTATGTTCCATTTTTTATGAGAGCATCACATTCATTTTGCATTTCATCTTTCCACTGATCATAACTAACATCTTCTTCAAAGCAAGCAGGTTCACAATCCACAGAAAAATTAAACTTACAATGAGAATGTTTACTTGAGGAACTTACAACCTTAAAATCATCATATTTCTTTTGAAATGTTCGAATACGAGTTGACCTTCGCGAATTTTGTGTAGGAAGTTGTTCAGGAAGCTTCTCATATTATACATCTGTCTAAGTTCTTACCATTTCTATCATTGTTTCTGTAGAAACACTTGCATCGCCCAATTTCTCATCAGTAATAGAATTATCATCATCAACCAGTTTCTCATCATTTAGAGGAGGAAACTCCACATACTAATCTAATATAGGAATCCCCCCTTCTGGATGGGGAAGTATATTATCTGATTCATAATAAAAATTTCGAGGTACAAAATTTTCTATCTGATTAAGTTTTCTATCAACAGTGAGGGAATTGATATGAATGGAAAATGACATCCACCCATGGTATTCATTTATCCATGGTATTTACCCGTGGTATTGTAAGTGAGATCCACCCATGGTATTTACCCACCCATGGAATTTACCTGTGGTATTGTAACAAAAAGGGGCTATAAGTTACAAGTCACATTTTGTAAAAGGACAGATTGTCCACCACAATGTAGCTTCTACAGTTATTATTTTTTTTAATAAAACCACAAATAACTTTTTAATAATTGTAGAAGCTACATTGTGGTGGAAAATATGTCATTTTACAAAATGCGACTTGTTATTTATAGAATTTTTTTGTTACAATACCGCAAGTAAATTCCATGGGTGGGTAAATACCATGGGTGGATCTCACTTACAATACCATGGGTGAATGAATACCATGAGTGGATGGCACTTACAATACCATGGGTAAATTCCATGGGTGGATAAAAACCATGGGTGGATGAATACCATGAGTTGATGCCATTTACAATAATATGGGTAAATTCCATGGGTGGATGGATAACATGGGTGGATGAATACCATGGGCCGATGCCAATTTCCATTTGGATAATGAATATTTATAAATTTCAAGAAAAATTTCATCTCTTGACAAAATATTTTTTTTTTTCTCTTCATCATACAATTAATATGCCTTCGAATTCATGGAATACCCTAAAAAAATAATTTTTCTACTTCGTTCACTCAACTTATTCCTCTAATGTTTATGAATCAAAGCATGACATTGAGAACCAAAAATTCGGAAATGTTTAGCAACAAGAAGATGATTATACCACATTTCATATGGAGTTTTGTTGTTTATGATAGAGGAAGGGAACTGATTTCTAATGTATGTTGCATAGACCACTTCTTCTTCCCATAAAATCAATTTTACATTCTTATAAAACATCATTGACCTTACCATATTAAGAAATGTTTTGTTCATTCGTTCAACAACACTATTTTTTTGTGGATTATATGGTATTGTGGTCTAGTGTTTGATGTAATTCTCTTGCAAATATGTTTCAAAAACATGTGAAGTGTATTATCCTCCATTATCAGTTCTTATAGTACCAATAGTAAGTTGTGCTTCATTTTTTATCAAGAGATGAAATTTATTAAATACATCAAAAACTTGGGATTTTTCTTTAAGCAGATAAACCCATCACATCCTCGAATAATCATCAATAAAAGTCAATATGTATTTATTTCCATTCACATTTGGTACAGGCATAGGTCTACATAAATTAGAGTGTATTAGGATTAATTTCCTTGTCCCTTATAATTATAATTCTGAAAATAATTTTTGTGATGCTTGCGTAATATATAAGCATTACATGGGGTCAAGTTTCTGGGAACTATTGGAAGTCCTTTAATCCCCTATTGTTTCATGATTATAATACTTTCATAATTAATATGACCAAAGCATGCATGCCATAATAAGGAATATGACAGAGTATCATTTTTTTGAACCAAATAAGTTGTGTTCAATGCAATAGACAACATATCATGCAACTTCAACAATTTATCTTATTCCACACTAGTCATTACAGTTTTATTGTCAGGTGCTCTTCTAATTTCTACTTTACCATAAAATATATGAATGGAGTGTCCCTGATCTCTTATTTGTATAAAAGATAATGAAAAAATTCCACTATGGAATGTAAAGAACATCATTCAAAGTATAATCTAAAAGTACGTGAATTTTAAACTAAATTGAACCAATCCCTGATGGTTTGATTTGGGACTTATCAGAAAAATACACAACTTCGTCAATATTATCATTGAATTGATCAAACAAATCTCTTCTAAAGGTCATATGAAAAGTGGCACCTATCTCTAAAATCCAACTTTCATACCATGAAGAAAAAGAGGTACTAAAAATATCTTCCATGTGAAAATTACAATGAGAAAAAACATAATGTGCATTCTCAGAAGATTGTCCTTTGTCTGGAATTAGTTGATCTTTCTTTTCAAGCATTTGTTCTCTTCTTTCATTAATTTTCTCGTAAGGAATTATACAACTTGCAGCAGTATGTCCAATTTTACCACATCTAAGAAAATTTACAACTAATTTATCAACAAAATTTATTTGTTTATCATTCTGTTGTCTATCTCCTTGAATATTTATGCCCCCCTAGTTCTATAATTCTTCCTACCTCGACTTATATTACCCTTACAATTTCTAACAAATTCCTCTTGAGGTTTTTGGTCTTTTTGAGCAAGACATAGGATTTCGGTATTAGAACTATTTGATGCTTCTTTCTTGCCAAAAGCCTTCTCTCTCTTTTTAAAATTTCGGTATAAATCTTTTAATTTCCCACTAGGTTGGATAGATTCCAAGTAGTGTGAATAACGAGGGTGAAGAGCCTTTGTGAAGGCAGTAATTTGCAAATCAAATTTAACTCTAGTAGATTCAATTTCAAGATTCATGGCTTTAATTTCATAGGAAAGTTTTAGAGGATCATTATCATTAATTTCCAAATTGAATAACTTTAGCAAAAACTCAATTATCTCAAATTCAGAATGTGAATCATAAAGCTATTTTAATTTTTTTATGGCATCATAAGCTATTTTACTCTGAGCAATGTATTTTCTTACCTCTTCTGAAAATGAACTAGAGATTACGGAGAAGGCCTTCTTATCCTTACTTTTCTAGATTGCTCGATGTTTCCTCTCATTAGGCCGCTCTAGTGCATTCCCTCCTTCCCCTTCACAGACTCCATCCCATAATTCATTAAAAATGTGAGTATGTTTAACCTTTCTAAACCATTCCCGGTAATTTTCTTTTCTGGTCAAAACATCCCCAATTAAAGATACCATGTAATTCATCTTAAAAAATATGATTTGATCACATGCACAAAATTCTTTAAAAAAAAATTATGTTTCAATGACTTCCAAAGGCATAGATTTCCATATTTCTTTTTAAAAAAGAAACTTTGATTTTAACTTATAGATTAATAACCAGAAGTATGGTTTCAAAATTTAAAAAAAAAAATGAGCATACACTAGTAAAATATGATGAAATTAGTGACTAGGTGACTAAAAAAGTTAGTCATCACAATTATTTCAAGTGAATTACTGCTAAATTTGAGCAATTTTAAGTGACCAAACTAAAAATGACTAACTTAAATGACTAATTTAGTTTATGGATAAAATATATGACTAGATAATAAGTGACCAAACTAAAAATGACTAACTAAACTGACTAATTTAGTCAAGGACTAAAATATATGACTATATAATAAGTGAAAAAATTAATAATGATTAACATAAATGACTACTATAGTCCAAGAATAAAAATATGACCAAATAATAAGTAAAACAAGTATATGAATTAGTCATTTATGTTAATTGTGTCACTCTGAAAATGGAAAATTGCAATTTTGATACTGAAGTGTCTCATTTCACTACAGGGGTCTCTGAATCCATCTGCAATGTTAAAATTTAGAGACAAAGGAGTCTTTGAATCATCTATAGTGTTAAAATTATAAATACCCCTTTGTCTCTAAATTTTTAACACTGTAGATGGATTCAGATATTCTCAACATCAGTTTTACCTACCTTCATCATTGGGCCAAGGCTCTCCTTCATCTGTTCGTCCAAGGACGAAAATGCCAATGAAAATTGAGATGAAGGACAATAAAAAAAGAAAACTAGAGAAATTCGTAACTTATGAATCTTATAAAAAGAATAATAAATTCATAATACAATATTGCATGCCTTTCTCTAATCTCTAGGATGAAAGGGAAACCAAACTCAAATCTAGACAACCCCAGGAAGAGTTTTGCAGCCCCTCATAAATGGCTCGAGCCCTCAGTTGGCCGAAACTATTATCTTGTTTAATTAATATAAATCATGATTAATCTAAAGCCATATTATTCTATAAATATTTTTTC